>OU696696.1:171087656-171155535 GCA_916050605.2 Platycheirus albimanus | reverse complement strand
TGGCAATCCGTACTTATCTACCTGGACGACATCATTGCCTAAGCCAAAACTTTCGACGAACATCTTCTAATCCTTGAAGAAATCTTCCAGCGTCTCAGAGCTTCTAACCTAAAGCTGAACCCTGCGAAATGCCACTTTTTACGTAAGTACGTGCATTATTTAGGACACATTGTGTCTAAAGATGGTCTAGTTACCGATCCCGAGAAAATAAAAGCCGTCCAACAATGGCCAGTGCCTCGGAATAAGAAGCAAGTGCGAAGTTTTTTAGGACTTTGCTCTTATTACCGCAGATTCATTGAAGGATTTTCCACCATGCCCAAACCTCTTTCCGAATTGACTGAGGAAAAGCGCCGCTTTAATTGGAGCCTTAGCTGTGAAAGAGCATTCCAAGAGCTGAAGGAAAAACGTACCTCCGCGCCTATATTAGCATTTCCTACGGTGATGGACGAGTTTATCCTATATACAGATGCTTCAAACTTTGGCCTTGGAGCGGTCCTAAGCCAAAGTCAAGGAGGCTAAGAAGTAGTTATAGTGTGGTGTATCTATATGGTCCTAGTTGTTTGGTATAAGAGCGTACCACGCTAGTATATTGGGAGCGTACTACGCTTTAATGGTAAGGCGATGTCTCGCTGTAATGTTCCTTGAAACAAAAATAAATAATCTAAGCAGTGCTGCTATTTCGAGTATTAATTTAAGTCTGTTTTTATTTTCAGTTTAATATTCCTTAAATACATAATTCATAACTGTTATACTTATCTTCTATCTTACTTCTACATTTTCATAATTACTAACAATGTTATTCTTAGCTCCTATTGGTTGTAACATAAAATAGGATCTTATTTCTATTGAGTGACATTCAGTGCAATCGAGTGTATTGCTATTCAAAATTATTAATGTTGTGTGATGACACACTCGATTGTACTTAACATGTTTTGTCACTCGTTTTGTGTTTGGTTTGAGAGCAGTGGCGGTGCATATGTGGGTACACACTACAATAGAATACTTCAGTAAAACGCTCAATCTTGCCGAGCAAAACTATTGCGTGACGAGAAGGGAACTCCTAGCTGTTGTACTTGCTACTCACCATTTCCATCACTACCTTTTTGGCCGTACCTTTACTCTGCGCACAGACCATGCTTCCTTGCGCTGGCTGTGCAATTTTAAGCTCCCTGAAGGACAGATGGCAAGATGGCTTCAACGACTGCAGCAGTACAGCTTTAACATCCAACATCGACCTGGTCCCGCCACGGATATGCAGATGCACTGTCACGAAGACTATGCGGCAATTGTCAGCACTGTACCAGGGCCGAAGAGCTAGAGGAGGAATCTTCGAAGCTTGCCCTGTTTTCTTCTTTTTCAGGTAGCCTCGGCCAAGAACAGAGGAAAGACGCCTCCCTCGCAATGGTTATTAAATGGAAGGAAGAAACGAAGAGTTGAAATCTTACTGGGCTCTTTACGATCAACTCCAGCTGGATGACGGTACCCTAGCACGGTTATGGGAAGAAACCCCAAAAGATGTAAAGAAACTCATAGTAGTTCCATAAGCTTGCGTTCCAGCAATACTTGCGTCATTACACGACAGCCCAAGTTGTGGCCATTTAGGCAAAAAGAAGACATTGTCAAAGGTCAAGAATCGCTATTTCTGGATTGGCCGTGCTGTGGACGTAAAAGTGTGGTGTTTAACTTGTGAAACCTGTGCCGCTAGACGCGGTCCTCAACGTAGAACACGTGAAGCTCTGCAGCCAAGTCAACCTGGATGCACATTCGAGAGAATAGCCATCGATATCCTTGGTCCTCTTCCCCGTACAGCTGATGGGAACCGGTATATAGCCGTCGTGATGGACTACTTCACGAAATGGCCGGAGTGCCTTGCTATCCCAAACCAAACCGCTGAAGTAGTAATCGGACCCCTGGTAGACCGCTTTTTGTCGTTTTGGAGTACCACAAGTCATTCACTCAGACCAAGGTCGTAACTTCGAATCAGATGTCTTCCAAGCTGCGCTTAAAGTGCTCGGAATCGAAAAGACTAGGACAACGCCCCTACATCCACAGTCCGATGGAATGGTCGAAAGGTTCAACCGAACGTTATTAGACTACCTCGCCAAGTTTGTAAACCGTCATCAAACAGATTGGGATCGACACCTACAACCTGCGCTGCTGGCTTATCGATCTGCAGAACATGAAGCAACCGGTTTTTCCCCAGCCTTTTTGAACCTAGGACGTGAAGTGAAGCTGCCAGTTGACCTAGCCTTTGGTAATTCTAATACTACAAACATAGACGCACCACGGTATGCCCTTGAACTCAGGCAGCGATTACAAAAAACACATGAAGTTGCGCGAGAGAATTTGCATATAGCAGCCAAAGCGATGAAAACACGGTACGATTTAAAAAAAAATTTATTGATTTCATTGCAGGGGACGAAGCATGGTTCCATAACCCGAAACGCAGGAAGGGCATATCACCCAAATTGCAGAGTGACTGGGAAGGGCCAGTCAAGATACAAGCACGTTTATCGGATTTGGTCTACCGTATTCAATGCAAAGGGAGCCGAAGGACTAAGGTCGTGCATGTTGACCGCTTAGCCCCATTTAAAGCTCGCCTTGGACTCAGCAGGAGCTCAGAGTCTTAAGGAGGGGGCAATGTGACGAACCTGCTCTCCACAAAACTTAAAACAAAGAGGCACACTCGCACTTTATTGTCACCAATCCACCCACCCACTTATTTTTGTTGCCATCTGTCGCCATCATGGTGACTGCCACCACTGCCACCGCTGCCACCACTGCCACCGCTGCCACCACTGCCACCACTGCCACCACTGCCACCCCTGCCACCACTGCCACCACTGCCACCACTGCTACCAGAATCCCTTAAAAAGAGATAAGATTTTTGTTTATTGATCATTTGATTATCAAATCTACACACTACACTTAGACTCCTTGGGCCAAACAAAAAGGGTAGCACGGATTTCACCTTTCTGGTGGACGCTGCTGTGGCCATCTTCCACCATCCTGAGTCGCAGCTTGCACTCTGAAAAAACTTTTGTAAATTACCTATTCCTGGTGGTAAAAATCAAATCAGAAAAATAGTAAAATATTACAAAGAACTTACGTAGGTGTGCTGCGTTGAGAAGAAATCAAATTGAAGTGACAGCGGAGCATGCGCTTGGACACAAAATCCACAATCCACACAGCTGATCATGAAAATAATGAATGAGTGGCTGAAGGGGTTAAAACGGCACCGTTCAGGACAGTTAGATGGTTACGGAATTCTGATATCTAATTAAATTTATTCGCCAGGTGTAATCAAGGCGAATGTCGAAATGTGAAGGAGCATAGACGTATGGCACATCAGTCGAAAGGGAATTTTATGGCGATTAAGGCAAAAATAGTGGCAAATTAATCAAATACAATCCAAAAATTAATTATTTTTGCAATAACAGGAGCGAAATGGCGGCCCAATGGAAAACTTCCAGTCGTTGACAGCGGAGACTGGAAAACTGTTGGAAAATACTTAAGTCCTATAAAATTACCACGGAATCGACGTAAGAGTGAAGTTTTCCTATAGACAGCAAGCAAACAAGGATTTTAAATTAATTAGCAAATAAATCTTTTTGAAAAACTAGAAAACAACAAATAAAATAACCCTCTCGGGAACCGCCTTATTTTTCAATCATCTTCCTTTCTTCTTCGTTATCCACTTTCATTACACTGGTGTGAGATGTGGGGTAAAATCGTATAGATTTCGATTACGTTTACCACGGACTATAACATGAATACGGAAGAAATGAAGAAGCTCTTTTAGGAGCTTACAACTCGCCAGTTGGGAAGCCCAACTGGCAAATTGGGAGGCTGAATTTGCTATTCGACAAA
Source organism: Platycheirus albimanus (assembly GCA_916050605.2). Classification (NCBI taxonomy): domain Eukaryota; kingdom Metazoa; phylum Arthropoda; class Insecta; order Diptera; family Syrphidae; genus Platycheirus; species Platycheirus albimanus. The sequence continues at coordinate 171,151,665 of OU696696.1, read as the reverse complement.
CAACGATGGAAAAGAAGTTAGAAGAACTGGAGAAGACAGTGAGCAACAGTGTTTGCGGCTGCAGTGCCCTCCCATTCTTCTCCACATCCACCATCATCAACCAACCCATTTTCCCATAAAGAAATCGAAGAATTGCCAAACGGTAACATTGATCCTAGGGATGACATACCAGGCTGCTTGCTGTGGCAATTCTCAGCCCCACCGGAACTCTAGTCAACACAACAGCAAATCTTTAAAAGCCCGCCAGCTGCACCGTTGATGAGATCGGTTGCAATCTCCGCTGCGGAAGAACAAAGGGCTTATGGTGGATGTGGGTTTAATCAACAGACGCCAACAGAAATATTTTTTCCGCGTCCAACAGAACCAAGAAGTAACCTACCGAACCAACCTCTTCATTCACTCGGGTTCACTCCTCAGACAACTTCGCCTAACATGCACACGTTCAACCGGAGTCTTGTCCAACCATACGACGGAGCTGTTTCGTGGACCGATTAAGAGACGCAGTTCGAGATCGTAACGAGCTTCCACGGCTGGACTGAGAGCGAAAAAGCTCACGGTTTGGCAATGCAACTCCGAGGAGAGGCCCTGTCGGTGTTAAGCGCAATGTCAAGAGGGAAACCACTCGTGTATGAAGTACTGCGAGGACTTCTACGACAGCGCTTTAGCTTGGACGACCAAATCAGCTACACGCTTCTTCGAAATCGCTTTCAACGCCCAAAAGAACCATTAGCCGAGTTCGCTATCCAACTTCAGCGCCTTGCATCATCTGCCTTCCCAGGGGGAGCAGAGAAGGTCGTCGAAGAAATAGTTCTCAGTCAGTTCATCGATGGAATCAGGGACGAGCAAATCCAGAACTTAGTGGCTGTCGGACGGCCTAAGAACCTTCAAGAAGCTCTGCGTACGGCTCAAGAAGTTACGTCCCGCTTCGAGCGCCGAGGTCATCGAAATGTGTTCGCCACAACTGCTTCTCCCACTGGTAGGCGGAACGAGGCTAGACGAGGTCGTATTCCAGCGGACACGATTGCAGTTCCACCTCAGGAGACGGAAAACTAAAGTCTGCCGGTGCAAAGAAGCGAACACCAGCAGAAACAACCCCATTCGCTTCCGCTCCCTCCCCCATTCCCCCAAACTCAAATAATCCAAACCATTCTTCTCCAGAAACAGGCTCCTTCTTTGCAGGCGTGGCTAACAAAGCTGGTCTCTCACTGGAAGGCTATCTGAATCAGAAGAAACACCGATTCCTCATCGACTCTGGAGCTGATGTTTCAATCATAAGTGAAAGGTGCCTTTCAAGGACAGTACGGCCATCGGGACGCAGAGTTCGTATCGAAGGAATCTCCGGAGGAACCCTCTGGTCAATCGACACAGCGGAGGTCTCATTGGTACTCGACCACAAAGAGTACACCCAAACTTTCGTTGTTGTGAGTCAAGAAGTTCCTACTATCCTGGGCATCGATTTTCTTCAAGAACATTTGTGTAATCTTGATTTTTCAGAGCTATCATTAGAAGTCCGAGGAAGAAAATTACACCTTCAGCTACCAGCCACTGCTTACAACATCCTTCTTATGACATAAGACCCTGAAATCCTTCCGGCCTACTCCGAAACAGTATTTCCACTGCCACGTCCACCAAATCTAGCAGCGAGCACAGCCTTAGTAGAACCCTGTGATCAAAACCAGCTTCCGAAAGGTGTTTTCCTGGCCCGGACCTTTATCGGCACGTCGCAGACACAAATAATGGTGAGGATGGTAAAGACATCGGAAGATGAAGTGATAATACTGAAGAATGTGGTCATCGGAAGAGTATGCGTGGCTGACACTTGTCGTGCTACTGCCCCTGACTCTTCAACCAAGGTTCATTTGAAGGACCTCTTAGAAGCTATTCCGGAGAGCCTTAATGAAGACCAGATAAATCGCTACAAAAACCTTCTTCTTACCTACCGGGACGTGTTCTCTTCTGGACCCAATGACTAAGGACGAACGGGCTTGCATAAGCATCTAATCGACACTGGATTGACAAGCCCTATTAAAGTTCCGAAGAGAAAAGAAGTGGCCGAACTGGTAAGGGACATGAGAGATCGAGGTATAATAGAACCCTGCAAAGGTCCCTGGGCGTCCCCTATAGTTTTAGTTCGCAAAAAGGATGGATTTTACCGCTTTTGCGTCGATTACCGGCTTTTAAATGACGAGACGAAGAAAGATTCATATCCGTTACCAAGGACGACCTTTTCTCAACTTTGGCCAGAGCAAAGTGGTTTTCAACGATGGATCTTCAAAGCGGGTATTGGCAGGTGGAAATGGACGAAAAGGATAAAGAGAAGACGGCTTTCTCCACCGGGGATGGGTTATGGCAATTTAACGTAATGACTTTTGGATTATACAATGCCCCTGCCACGTTTAAAAGGTTGATGGATAAAGTATTTCAAAGAATGTCATGGCAAACCGTACTTATCTACCTGGACGACATCATTGCCTACGCCAAAACTTTCGACGAACATCTTCAAATCTTTGAAGAAATCTTCCAGCTTCTAACCTAAAGCTGAACCCTGCGAAATGCCACTTTAGGACACATTATGTCTAAAGATGGTCTAGTTACCGATTCCGAGAAAATAAAAGCCGTCGAACAATGGCCAGTGCCTCGGAATAAGAAGCAAGTGCGAAGTTTTTTAGGACTTTGCTCTTATTACCGTAGATTAATTGAAGGATTTTCCACCATGCCCAAACCTCTTTCCGAATTGACTGAGGAAAAGCGCCGCTTTAATTGGAGCCTTAGCTGTGAAAGTGCATTCCAAGAGCTGAAGGAAAAACTTACCTCCGCGCCTATATTAGCATTTCCTACGGTGATGGACGAGTTTATCCTATATACAGATGCTTCAAACTTTGGCATTGGAGCGGTCCTAAGCCAAAGTCAAGGAGGCTAAGAAGTGGTTATAGAATACTTCAGTAAAACGCTCAATCGTGCCGAGCAAAACTATTGCGTGACGAGAAGGGAACTCCTAGCTGTTGTACTTGCTACTCACCATTTCCATCACTACCTTTTTGGCCGTACCTTTACTCTGCGCACAAACCATGCTTCCTTGCGCTGGCTGTGCAATTTTAAGCTCCCTGAAGGACAGATGGCAAGATGGCTTCAACGACTGCAGCAGTACAGCTTTAACATCCACCATCGACCTGGTCCCGCCACGGATATGCAGATGCACTGTCACGAAGACTATGCGGCAATTGTCAGCACTGTACCAGGGCCGAAGAGCTAGAGGAGGAATCTTCGAAGCTTGCCCTGTTTTCTTCTTTTTCAGGTAGCCTCGGCCAAGAACAGAGGAAAGACGCCTCCCTCGCAATGGTTATTAAATGGAAGGAAGAAACGAAGAGTTGAAATCTTACTGGGCTCTTTACGATCAACTCCAGCTGGATGACGGTACCCTAGTACGGTTATGGGAAGAAACCCCAAAAGCTTGCGTTCCAGCAATACTTGCGTCATTACACGACATCCCAAGTTGTGGCCATTTAGGCAAAAATAAGACATTGTCAAAGGTCAAGAATCGCTATTTCTGGATTGGCCGTGCTGTGGACGTAAAAGTGTGGTGTTTAACTTGTGAAACCTGTGCCGCTAGACGCGGTCCTCAACGTAGAACACGTGGAGCTCTGCAGCCAAGTCAACCTGGATGCACATTCGAGAGAATAGCCATCGATATCCTTGGTCCTCTTCCCCGTACAGCTGATGGGAACCGGTATATAGCCGTCGTGATGGACTACTTCACGAAATGGCCGGAGTGCTTTGCTATCCCAAACCAAACCGCTGAAGTAGTAATCGGACCCCTGGTAGACCGCTTTTTGTCGTTTTGGAGTACCACAAGTCATTCACTCAGACCAAGGTCGTAACTTCGAATCAGATGTCTTCCAAGCTGCGCTTAAAGTGCTCGGAATCGAAAAGACTAGGACAACGCCCCTACATCCACAGTCCGATGGAATGGTCGAAAGGTTCAACCGAACGTTATTAGACTACCTCGCCAAGTTTGTAAACCGTCATCAAACAGATTGGGATCGACACCTACAACCTGCGCTGCTGGCTTATCGATCTGCAGAACATGAAGCAACCGGTTTTTCCCCAGCCTTTTTGAACCTAGGACGTGAAGTGAAGCTGCCAGTTGACCTAGCCTTTGGTAATCCTAATACTACAAACATAGACGCACCACGGTATGCCCTTGAACTCAGGCAGCGATTACAAAAAACACATGAAGTTGCGCGAGAGAATTTGCATATAGCAGCCAAAGCGATGAAAACACGTAACGATTTAAAAAAAAAAATCTATTTATTTCATTGCAGGGGACGAAGCATGGTTCCATAACCCGGAACGCAAGAAGGGCATATCACCCAAATTGCAGAGTGACTGGGAAGGGCCAGTCAAGATACAGGCACGTTTATCGGATTTGGTCTACCGTATTCAATGCAAAGGGAGCCGAAGGACTAAGGTCGTGCATGTTGACCGCTTAGCCCCATTTAAAGCTCGCCTTGGACTCAGCAGGAGCTCAGAGTCTTAAGGAGGGGGCAATGTGACGAACCTGCCCTGCACAAAACTTAAAACAAAGAGGCACACTCGCACTTTATTGTCACCAATCCACCCACCCACTTATTTTTGTTGCCATCTGTCGCCATCATGGTGACTGCCACCACTGCCACCGCTGCCACCGGTGCCACCACTGCCACCACTGCCACCACTGCTACCAGAATCCCTTAAAAAGAGATAAGATTTTTGTTTATTGAACATTTGATTATCAAATCTACACACTACACTTAGACTCCTTGGGCCAAACAAAAAGGGTAGCACGGATTTCACCTTTCTGGTGGACGCTGCTGTGGCCATCTTCCACCATCCTGAGTCGTAGCTTGCACCCTGAAACAACTTTTGTAAATTACCTATTCCTGGTGGTAAAAATCAAATCAGAAAAATAGTAAAATATTACAAAGAACTTACGTAGGTGTGCTGCGTTGAGAAGAAATCAAATTGAAGTGACAGCGGAGCATGCGCTTGGACACAAAATCCACAATCCACACAGCTGATCATGAAAATAATGAATGAATGGCTGAAGGGGTTAAAACGGCACCGTTCAGGACAGTTAGATGGTTACAGAATTCTGATATCTAATTAAATTTATTCGCCAGGTGTAATCAAGGCGAATGGCGAAATGTGAAGGAGCATAGACGTATGGCACATCAGTCGAAAGGGAATTTTATGGCGATTAAGGCAAAAATAGTGACAAATTAATCAAATAGAATCCAAAAATTAATTATTTTTGCAATAACAGGAGCGAAATGGCGGCTCAATGGAAAACTTCCAGTCGTTGACAGCGGAGACTGGAAAACTGTTGGAAAATACTTAAGTCCTATAAAATTACCACGGAATCGACGTAAGAGTGAAGTTTTCCTATAGACAGCAAGCGAACAAGGATTTTAAATTAATTAGCAAATAAATCTTTTTGAAAAACTAGAAAACAACAAATAAAATAACCCTCTCGGGAACCGCCTTATTGTTCAATCATCTTCCTTTCTTCTTCGTTATCCACTTTCATTACACTGGTGTGAGATGTGGGGTAAAATCGTATAGATTTCGATTACGTTTACCACGGACTATAACATGAATACGGAAGAGGAGCACACAACTCGCCAGTCTATTTTCTGGGAAGCCCAACTGGCAAATTGGGAGGCTGAATTTGCTATTCGACAAACAACGATGGAAAAGAAGTTAGAAGAACTGGAGAAGACAGTGAGCAACAGTATTTGCGGCTGCAGTGCCCTCCTATTCTTCTCCACGTCCACCATCATCAACCAACCCATTTTTCCATAAAGAAATCGAAGAATTGCCAAACGGTAACATTGATCCTAGGGATGATATACCAGGCTGCTCGCTGTGGCAATTCTCAGCCCCACCGGAACTCTAGTCAACACAACAGCAAATTTTTAAAAGCCCGCCAGCTGCACCGTTGATGAGATCGGTTGCAATCTCCGCTGCGGAAGAACAAAGGGCTTATGGTGGATCTGGGTTTAATCAACAGACGCCAACAGAAATATTTTTTCCGCGTCCAACAGAACCAAGAAGTAACCTACCGAACCAACCACTTCATTCACTCGGGTTCACTCCTCAGACAACTTCGCCTAACATGCACACGTTCAACCGGAGTCTTGTCCAACCATACGACTGAGCTGCTTCGTGGACCGATTACGAGACGAAGTTCGAGATCGTAACGAGCTTCCACGGCTGGACCGAGAGCGAAAAAGCTCATGGTTTGGCAATGCAACTCCGAGGTGAGGCCCTGTCGGTGTTAAGCGCAATGTCAAGAGGGAAACCACTCGTGTATGAAGTACTGCGAGGACTTCTACGACAGCGCTTTAGCTTGGACGACCAAATCAGCTACACGCTTCTTCGAAATCGCTTTCAACGCCCAAAAGAAACATTAGCCGAGTTCGCTATCCAACTTCAGCGCCTTGCATCATCTGCCTTCCCAGGGGGAGCAGAGAAGGTCGTCGAAGAAATAGTTCTCAGTCAGTTCATCGATGGAATCAGGGACGAGCAAATTCAGAATTTAGTGGCTGTCGGACGGCCTAAGAACCTTCAAGAAGCTCTGCGTACGGCTCAAGAAGTCACGTCCCGCTTCGAGCGCCGAGGTCACCGAAATGTGTTTGCCACAATTGTTTCTCCCACTGGTAGGCGGAACGAGGCTGGACGAGGTCGTATTCCAGCGGACACGACTGCAGTTCCACCTCAGGAGACGGAAAACTAAAGTCTGCCGGTGCAAAGAAGCGAACACCAGCAGAAACAACCCCATTCGCTTCCGCTCCCTCCCCCATTCCCCCAAACTCAAATAATCCAAACCATTCTTCTCCAGAAACAGGCTCCTTCTTTGCAGGCGTGGCTAACAAAGCTGGTCTCTCACTGGAAGGCTATCTGAATCAGAAGAAACACCGATTCCTCATCGACTCTGGAGCTGATGTTTCAATCATAAGTGAAAGGTGCCTTCCAAGGACAGTACGGCCATCGGGACGCAGAGTTCGTATCGAAGGAATCTCCGGAGGAACCCTCTGGTCAATCGACACAGCGGAGGTCTCATTGGTACTCGACCACAAAGAGCGACCTTTTCTCAACTTTGGCCGGAGCAAAGTGGTTTTCAACGATGGATCTTCAAAGCGGGTATTGGCAGGTGGAAATGGTCGAAAAGGATAAAGAGAAGACGGCTTTCTCCACCGGGGATGGGTTATGGCAATTTAACGTAATGCCTTTTGGATTATGCTATGCCCCTGCCACGTTTAAAAGGTTGATGGATAAAGTATTTCAAGGAATGTCATGGCAATCCGTACTTATCTACCTGGACGACATCATTGCCTAAGCCAAAACTTTCGACGAACATCTTCTAATCCTTGAAGAAATCTTCCAGCGTCTCAGAGCTTCTAACCTAAAGCTGAACCCTGCGAAATGCCACTTTTTACGTAAGTACGTGCATTATTTAGGACACATTGTGTCTAAAGATGGTCTAGTTACCGATCCCGAGAAAATAAAAGCCGTCCAACAATGGCCAGTGCCTCGGAATAAGAAGCAAGTGCGAAGTTTTTTAGGACTTTGCTCTTATTACCGCAGATTCATTGAAGGATTTTCCACCATGCCCAAACCTCTTTCCGAATTGACTGAGGAAAAGCGCCGCTTTAATTGGAGCCTTAGCTGTGAAAGAGCATTCCAAGAGCTGAAGGAAAAACGTACCTCCGCGCCTATATTAGCATTTCCTACGGTGATGGACGAGTTTATCCTATATACAGATGCTTCAAACTTTGGCCTTGGAGCGGTCCTAAGCCAAAGTCAAGGAGGCTAAGAAGTAGTTATAGAATACTTCAGTAAAACGCTCAATCTTGCCGAGCAAAACTATTGCGTGACGAGAAGGGAACTCCTAGCTGTTGTACTTGCTACTCACCATTTCCATCACTACCTTTTTGGCCGTACCTTTACTCTGCGCACAGACCAAAAATAAAGACATTGTCAAAGGTCAAGAATCGCTATTTCTGGATTGGCCGTGCTGTGGACGTAAAAGTGTGGTGTTTAACTTGTGAAACCTGTGCCGCTAGACGCGGTCCTCAACGTAGAACACGTGGAGCTCTGCAGCCAAGTCAACCTGGATGCACATTCGAGAGAATAGCCATCGATATCCTTGGTCCTCTTCCCCGTACAGCTGATGGGAACCGGTATATAGCCGTCGTGATGGACTACTTCACGAAATGGCCGGAGTGCTTTGCTATCCCAAACCAAACCGCTGAAGTAGTAATCGGACCCCTGGTAGACCGCTTTTTGTCGTTTTGGAGTACCACAAGTCATTCACTCAGACCAAGGTCGTAACTTCGAATCAGATGTCTTCCAAGCTGCGCTTAAAGTGCTCGGAATCGAAAAGACTAGGACAACGCCCCTACATCCACAGTCCGATGGAATGGTCGAAAGGTTCAACCGAACGTTATTAGACTACCTCGCCAAGTTTGTAAACCGTCATCAAACAGATTGGGATCGACACCTACAACCTGCGCTGCTGGCTTATCGATCTGCAGTACATGAAGCAACCGGTTTTTCCCCAGCCTTTTTGAACCTAGGACGTGAAGTGAAGCTGCCAGTTGACCTAGCCTTTGGTAATCCTAATACTACAAACATAGACGCACCACGGTATGCCCTTGAACTCAGGCAGCGATTACAAAAAACACATGAAGTTGCGCGAGAGAATTTGCATATAGCAGCCAAAGCGACGAAAACACGTAACGATTTAAAAAAAAATCTATTTATTTCATTACAGGGGACGAAGCATGGTTCCATTACCCGGAACGCAAGAAGGGCATATCACCCAAATTGCAGAGTGACTGGGAAGGGCCAGTCAAGATACAAGCACGTTTATCGGATTTGGTCTACCGTATTCAATGCAAAGGGAGCCGAAGGACTAAGGTCGTGCATGTTGACCGCTTAGCCCCATTTAAAGCTCGCCTTGGACTCAGCAGGAGCTCAGAGTCTTAAGGAGGGGGCAATGTGACGAACCTGCCCTGCACAAAACTTAAAACAAAGAGGCACACTCGCACTTTATTGTCACCAATCCACCCACCCACTTATTTTTGTTGCCATCTGTCGCCATCATGGTGACTGCCACCACTGCCACCGCTGCCACCGGTGCCACCACTGCCACCACTGCCACCACTGCTACCAGAATCCCTTAAAAAGAGATAAGATTTTTGTTTATTGAACATTTGATTATCAAATCTACACACTACACTTAGACTCCTTGGGCCAAACAAAAAGGGTAGCACGGATTTCACCTTTCTGGTGGACGCTGCTGTGGCCATCTTCCACCATCCTGAGTCGTAGCTTGCACCCTGAAACAACTTTTGTAAATTACCTATTCCTGGTGGTAAAAATCAAATCAGAAAAATAGTAAAATATTACAAAGAACTAACGTAGGTGTGCTGCGTTGAGAAGAAATCAAATTGAAGTGACAGCGGAGCATGCGCTTGTACACAAAATCCACAATCCACACAGCTGATCATGAAAATAATGAATGAATGGCTGAAGGGGTTAAGACGGCACCGTTCAGGACAGTTAGATGGTTACGGAATTCTGATATCTAATTAAATTTATTCGCCAGGTGTAATCAAGGCGAATGGCGAAATGTGAAGGAGCATAGACGTATGGCACATCAGTCGAAAGGGAATTTTATGGCGATTAAGGCAAAAATAGTGACAAATTAATCAAATACAATCCAAAAATTAATTATTTTTGCAATAACAGGAGCGAAATGGCGGCTCAATGGAAAACTTCCAGTCGTTGACAGCGGAGACTGGAAAACTGTTGGAAAATACTTAAGTCCTATAAAATTACCACGGAATCGACGTAAGAGTGAAGTTTTCCTATAGACAGCAAGCAAACAAGGATTTTAAATTAATTAGCAAATAAATCTTTTTGAAAAACTAGAAAACAACAAATAAAATAACCCTCTCGGGAACCGCCTTATTTTTCAATCATCTTCCTTTCTTCTTCGTTATCCACTTTCATTACACTGGTGTGAGATGTGGGGTAAAATCGTATAGATTTCGATTACGTTTACCATGGACTATAACATGAATACGGAAGAGGAGCACACAACTCGCCAGTCTATTTTCTGGGAAGCCCAACTGGCAAATTGGGAGGCTGAATTTGCTATTCGACAAACAACGATGGAAAAGAAGTTAGAAGAACTGGAGAAGACAGTGAGCAACAGTATTTGCGGCTGCAGTGCCCTCCTATTCTTCTCCACGTCCACCATCATCAACCAACCCATTTTTCCATAAAGAAATCGAAGAATTGCCAAACGGTAACATTGATCCTAGGGATGATATACCAGGCTGCTCGCTGTGGCAATTCTCAGCCCCACCGGAACTCTAGTCAACACAACAGCAAATTTTTAAAAGCCCGCCAGCTGCACCGTTGATGAGATCGGTTGCAATCTCCGCTGCGGAAGAACAAAGGGCTTATGGTGGATCTGGGTTTAATCAACAGACGCCAACAGAAATATTTTTTCCGCGTCCAACAGAACCAAGAAGTAACCTACCGAACCAACCTCTTCATTCACTCGGGTTCACTCCTCAGACAACTTCGCCTAACATGCACACGTTCAACCGGAGTCTTGTCCAACCATACGACGGAGCTGCTTCGTGGACCGATTACGAGACGAAGTTCGAGATCGTAACGAGCTTCCACGGCTGGACCGAGAGCGAAAAAGCTCATGGTTTGGCAATGCAACTCCGAGGTGAGGCCCTGTCGGTGTTAAGCGCAATGTCAAGAGGGAAACCACTCGTGTATGAAGTACTGCGAGGACTTCTACGACAGCGCTTTAGCTTGGACGACCAAATCAGCTACACGCTTCTTCGAAATCGCTTTCAACGCCCAAAAGAACCATTAGCCGAGTTCGCTATCCAACTTCAGCGCCTTGCATCATCTGCCTTCCCAGGGGGAGCAGAGAAGGTCGTCGAAGAAATAGTTCTCAGTCAGTTCATCGATGGAATCAGGGACGAGCAAATCCAGAACTTAGTGGCTGTCGGACGGCCTAAGAACCTTCAAGAAGCTCTGCGTACGGCTCAAGAAGTCACGTCCCGCTTCGAGCGCCGAGGTCACCGAAACGTGTTTGCCACAATTGTTTCTCCCACTGGTAGGCGGAACGAGGCTGGACGAGGTCGTATTCCAGCGGACACGACTGCAGTTCCACCTCAGGAGACGGAAAACTAAAGTCTGCCGGTGCAAAGAAGCGAACACCAGCAGAAACAACCCCATTCGCTTCCGCTCCCTCCCCCATTCCCCCAAACTCAAATAATCCAAACCATTCTTCTCCAGAAACAGGCTCCTTCTTTGCAGGCGTGGCTAACAAAGCTGGTCTCTCACTGGAAGGCTATCTGAATCAGAAGAAACACCGATTCCTCATCGACTCTGGAGCTGATGTTTCAATCATAAGTGAAAGGTGCCTTCCAAGGACAGTACGGCCATCGGGACGCAGAGTTCGTATCGAAGGAATCTCCGGAGGAACCCTCTGGTCAATCGACACAGCGGAGGTCTCATTGGTACTCGACCACAAAGAGCGACCTTTTCTCAACTTTGGCCGGAGCAAAGTGGTTTTCAACGATCGATCTTCAAAGCGGGTATTGGCAGGTGGAAATGGTCGAAAAGGATAAAGAGAAGACGGCTTTCTCCACCGGGGATGGGTTATGGCAATTTAACGTAATGCCTTTTGGATTATGCTATGCCCCTGCCACGTTTAAAAGGTTGATGGATAAAGTATTTCAAGGAATGTCATGGCAATCCGTACTTATCTACCTGGACGACATCATTGCCTAAGCCAAAACTTTCGACGAACATCTTCTAATCCTTGAAGAAATCTTCCAGCGTCTCAGAGCTTCTAACCTAAAGCTGAACCCTGCGAAATGCCACTTTTTACGTAAGTACGTGCATTATTTAGGACACATTGTGTCTAAAGATGGTCTAGTTACCGATCCCGAGAAAATAAAAGCCGTCCAACAATGGCCAGTGCCTCGGAATAAGAAGCAAGTGCGAAGTTTTTTAGGACTTTGCTCTTATTACCGCAGATTCATTGAAGGATTTTCCACCATGCCCAAACCTCTTTCCGAATTGACTGAGGAAAAGCGCCGCTTTAATTGGAGCCTTAGCTGTGAAAGAGCATTCCAAGAGCTGAAGGAAAAACGTACCTCCGCGCCTATATTAGCATTTCCTACGGTGATGGACGAGTTTATCCTATATACAGATGCTTCAAACTTTGGCCTTGGAGCGGTCCTAAGCCAAAGTCAAGGAGGCTAAGAAGTAGTTATAGAATACTTCAGTAAAACGCTCAATCTTGCCGAGCAAAACTATTGCGTGACGAGAAGGGAACTCCTAGCTGTTGTACTTGCTACTCACCATTTCCATCACTACCTTTTTGGCCGTACCTTTACTCTGCGCACAGACCATGCTTCCTTGCGCTGGCTGTGCAATTTTAAGCTCCCTGAAGGACAGATGGCAAGATGGCTTCAACGACTGCAGCAGTACAGCTTTAACATCCAACATCGACCTGGTCCCGCCACGGATATGCAGATGCACTGTCACGAAGACTATGCGGCAATTGTCAGCACTGTACCAGGGCCGAAGAGCTAGAGGAGGAATCTTCGAAGCTTGCCCTGTTTTCTTCTTTTTCAGGTAGCCTCGGCCAAGAACAGAGGAAAGACGCCTCCCTCGCAATGGTTATTAAATGGAAGGAAGAAACGAAGAGTTGAAATCTTACTGGGCTCTTTACGATCAACTCCAGCTGGATGACGGTACCCTAGCACGGTTATGGGAAGAAACCCCAAAAGATGTAAAGAAACTCATAGTAGTTCCATAAGCTTGCGTTCCAGCAATACTTGCGTCATTACACGACAGCCCAAGTTGTGGCCATTTAGGCAAAAAGAAGACATTGTCAAAGGTCAAGAATCGCTATTTCTGGATTGGCCGTGCTGTGGACGTAAAAGTGTGGTGTTTAACTTGTGAAACCTGTGCCGCTAGACGCGGTCCTCAACGTAGAACACGTGGAGCTCTGCAGCCAAGTCAACCTGGATGCACATTCGAGAGAATAGCCATCGATATCCTTGGTCCTCTTCCCCGTACAGCTGATGGGAACCGGTATATAGCCGTCGTGATGGACTACTTCACGAAATGGCCGGAGTGCCTTGCTATCCCAAACCAAACCGCTGAAGTAGTAATCGGACCCCTGGTAGACCGCTTTTTGTCGTTTTGGAGTACCACAAGTCATTCACTCAGACCAAGGTCGTAACTTCGAATCAGATGTCTTCCAAGCTGCGCTTAAAGTGCTCGGAATCGAAAAGACTAGGACAACGCCCCTACATCCACAGTCCGATGGAATGGTCGAAAGGTTCAACCGAACGTTATTAGACTACCTCGCCAAGTTTGTAAACCGTCATCAAACAGATTGGGATCGACACCTACAACCTGCGCTGCTGGCTTATCGATCTGCAGAACATGAAGCAACCGGTTTTTCCCCAGCCTTTTTGAACCTAGGACGTGAAGTGAAGCTGCCAGTTGACCTAGCCTTTGGTAATTCTAATACTACAAACATAGACGCACCACGGTATGCCCTTGAACTCAGGCAGCGATTACAAAAAACACATGAAGTTGCGCGAGAGAATTTGCATATAGCAGCCAAAGCGATGAAAACACGGTACGATTTAAAAAAAAATTTTATTGATTTCATTGCAGGGGACGAAGCATGGTTCCATAACCCGAAACGCAGGAAGGGCATATCACCCAAATTGCAGAGTGACTGGGAAGGGCCAGTCAAGATACAAGCACGTTTATCGGATTTGGTCTACCGTATTCAATGCAAAGGGAGCCGAAGGACTAAGGTCGTGCATGTTGACCGCTTAGCCCCATTTAAAGCTCGCCTTGGACTCAGCAGGAGCTCAGAGTCTTAAGGAGGGGGCAATGTGACGAACCTGCCCTCCACAAAACTTAAAACAAAGAGGCACACTCGCACTTTATTGTCACCAATCCACCCACCCACTTATTTTTGTTGCCATCTGTCGCCATCATGGTGACTGCCACCACTGCCACCGCTGCCACCACTGCCACCACTGCCACCACTGCCACCCCTGCCACCACTGCCACCACTGCCACCACTGCTACCAGAATCCCTTAAAAAGAGATAAGATTTTTGTTTATTGAACATTTGATTATCAAATCTACACACTACACTTAGACTCCTTGGGCCAAACAAAAAAGGTAGCACGGATTTCACCTTTCTGGTGGACGCTGCTGTGGCCATCTTCCACCATCCTGAGTCGCAGCTTGCACTCTGAAAAAACTTTTGTAAATTACCTATTCCTGGTGGTAAAAATCAAATCAGAAAAATAGTAAAATATTACAAAGAACTTACGTAGGTGTGCTGCGTTGAGAAGAAATCAAATTGAAGTGACAGCGGAGCATGCGCTTGGACACAAAATCCACAATCCACACAGCTGATCATGAAAATAATGAATGAGTGGCTGAAGGGGTTAAAACGGCACCGTTCAGGACAGTTAGATGGTTACGGAATTCTGATATCTAATTAAATTTATTCGCCAGGTGTAATCAAGGCGAATGTCGAAATGTGAAGGAGCATAGACGTATGGCACATCAGTCGAAAGGGAATTTTATGGCGATTAAGGCAAAAATAGTGGCAAATTAATCAAATACAATCCAAAAATTAATTATTTTTGCAATAACAGGAGCGAAATGGCGGCCCAATGGAAAACTTCCAGTCGTTGACAGCGGAGACTGGAAAACTGTTGGAAAATACTTAAGTCCTAGAAAATGAACACGGAATCGACGTAAGAGTGAAGTTTTCCTATAGACAGCAAGCGAACAAGGATTTTAAATTAATTAGCAAATAAATCTTTTTGAAAAACTAGAAAACAACAAATAAAATAACCCTCTCGGGAACCGCCTTATTTTTCAATCATCTTCCTTTCTTCTTCGTTATCCACTTTCATTACACTGGTGTGAGATGTGGGGTAAAATCGTATAGATTTCGATTACGTTTACCACGGACTATAACATGAATACGGAAGAAATGAAGAAGCTCTTTGAGGAGCTTACAACTCGCCAGTTGGGAAGCCCAACTGGCAAATTGGGAGGCTGAATTTGCTATTCGACAAACAACGATGGAAAAGAAGTTAGAAGAACTGGAGAAGACAGTGAGCAACAGTGTTTGCGGCTGCAGTGCCCTCCCATTCTTCTCCACATCCACCATCATCAACCAACCCATTTTCCCATAAAGAAATCGAAGAATTGCCAAACGGTAACATTGATCCTAGGGATGACATACCAGGCTGCTCGCTGTGGCAATTCTCAGCCCCACCGGAACTCTAGTCAACACAACAGCAAATCTTTAAAAGCCCGCCAGCTGCACCGTAGATGAGATCGGTTGCAATCTCCGCTGCGGAAGAACAAAGGGCTTATGGTGGATGTGGGTTTAATCAACAGACGCCAACAGAAATATTTTTTCCGCGTCCAACAGAACCAAAAAGTAACCTACCGAACCAACCTCTTCATTCACTCGGGTTCACTCCTCAGACAACTTCGCCTAACATGCACACGTTCAACCGGAGTCTTGTCCAACCATACGACGGAGCTGTTTCGTGGACCGATTAAGAGACGCAGTTCGAGATCGTAACGAGCTTCCACGGCTGGACTGAGAGCGAAAAAGCTCACGGTTTGGCAATGCAACTCCGAGGAGAGGCCCTGTCGGTGTTAAGCGCAATGTCAAGAGGGAAACCACTCGTGTATGAAGTACTGCGAGGACTTCTACGACAGCGCTTTAGCTTGGACGACCAAATCAGCTACACGCTTCTTCGAAATCGCTTTCAACGCCCAAAAGAACCATTAGCCGAGTTCGCTATCCAACTTCAGCGCCTTGCATCATCTGCCTTCCCAGGGGGAGCAGAGAAGGTCGTCGAAGAAATAGTTCTCAGTCAGTTCATCGATGGAATCAGGGACGAGCAAATCCAGAACTTAGTGGCTGTCGGACGGCCTAAGAACCTTCAAGAAGCTCTGCGTACGGCTCAAGAAGTTACGTCCCGCTTCGAGCGCCGAGGTCATCGAAATGTGTTCGCCACAACTGCTTCTCCCACTGGTAGGCGGAACGAGGCTAGACGAGGTCGTATTCCAGCGGACACGATTGCAGTTCCACCTCAGGAGACGGAAAACTAAAGTCTGCCGGTGCAAAGAAGCGAACACCAGCAGAAACAACCCCATTCGCTTCCGCTCCCTCCCCCATTCCCCCAAACTCAAATAATCCAAACCATTCTTCTCCAGAAACAGGCTCCTTCTTTGCAGGCGTGGCTAACAAAGCTGGTCTCTCACTGGAAGGCTATCTGAATCAGAAGAAACACCGATTCCTCATCGACTCTGGAGCTGATGTTTCAATCATAAGTGAAAGGTGCCTTTCAAGGACAGTACGGCCATCGGGACGCAGAGTTCGTATCGAAGGAATCTCCGGAGGAACCCTCTGGTCAATCGACACAGCGGAGGTCTCGACCACAAAGAGTACACCCAAACTTTCGTTGTTGTGAGTCAAGAAGTTCCTACTATCCTGGGCATCGATTTTCTTCAAGAACATTTGTGTAATCTTGATTTTTCAGAGCTATCATTAGAAGTCCGAGGAAGAAAATTACACCTTCAGCTACCAGCCACTGCTTACAACATCCTTCTTATGACATAAGACCCTGAAATCCTTCCTGCCTACTCCGAAACAGTATTTCCACTGCCACGTCCACCAAATCTAGCAGCGAGCACAGCCTTAGTAGAACCCTGTGATCAAAACCAGCTTCCGAAAGGTGTTTTCCTGGCCCGGACCTTTATCGGCACGTCGCAGACACAAATAATGGTGAGGATGGTAAAGACATCGGAAGATGAAGTGATAATACTGAAGAATGTGGTCATCGGAAGAGTATGCGTGGCTGAGACTTGTCGTGCTACTGCCCCTGACTCTTCAACCAAGGTTCATTTGAAGGACCTCTTAGAAGCTATTCCGGAGAGCCTTAATGAAGACCAGATAAATCGCTACAAAAACCTTCTTCTTACCTACCGGGACGTGTTCTCTTCTGGACCCAATGACTAAGGACGAACGGGCTTGCATAAGCATCTAATCGACACTGGATTGACAAGCCCTATTAAAGTTCCGAAGAGAGAAGAAGTGGCCGAACTGGTAAGGGACATGAGAGATCGAGGTATAATAGAACCCTGCAAAGGTCCCTGGGCGTCCCCTATAGTTTTAGTTCGCAAAAAGGATGGATTTTACCGCTTTTGCGTCGATTACCGGCTTTTAAATGACGAGACGAAGAAAGATTCATATCCGTTACCAAGGACGACCTTTTCTCAACTTTGGCCAGAGCAAAGTGGTTTTCAACGATGGATCTTCAAAGCGGGTATTGGCAGGTGGAAATGGACGAAAAGGATAAAGAGAAGACGGCTTTCTCCACCGGGGATGGGTTATGGCAATTTAACGTAATGACTTTTGGATTATACAATGCCCCTGCCACGTTTAAAAGGTTGATGGATAAAGTATTTCAAGGAATGTCATGGCAAACCGTACTTATCTACCTGGACGACATCATTGCCTACGCCAAAACTTTCGACGAACATCTTCAAATCTTTGAAGAAATCTTCCAGCTTCTAACCTAAAGCTGAACCCTGCGAAATGCCACTTTAGGACACATTATGTCTAAAGATGGTCTAGTTACCGATTCCGAGAAAATAAAAGCCGTCGAACAATGGCCAGTGCCTCGGAATAAGAAGCAAGTGCGAAGTTTTTTAGGACTTTGCTCTTATTACCGTAGATTCATTGAAGGATTTTCCACCATGCCCAAACCTCTTTCCGAATTGACTGAGGAAAAGCGCCGCTTTAATTGGAGCCTTAGCTGTGAAAGTGCATTCAAAGAGCTGAAGGAAAAACTTACCTCCGCGCCTATATTAGCATTTCCTACGGTCATGGACGAGTTTATCCTAGATACAGATGCTTCAAACTTTGGCATTGGAGCGGTCCTAAGCCAAAGTCAAGGAGGCTAAGAAGTGGTTATAGAATACTTCAGTAAAACGCTCAATCGTGCCGAGCAAAACTATTGCGTGACGAGAAGGGAACTCCTAGCTGTTGTACTTGCTACTCACCATTTCCATCACTACCTTTTTGACCGTACCTTTACTCTGCGCACAGACCATGCTTCCCTGCGCTGGCTGTGCAATTTTTAGCACCCTGAAGGACAGATGGCAAGATGGCTTGAACGACTGCAGCAGTACAGCTTTAACATCCAACATCGACCTGGTCCCGCCACGGAAATGCAGATGCACTGTCACGAAGACTATGCGGCAATTGTCAGCACTGTACCAGGGCCGAAGAGTTAGAGGAGCAATCTTCGAAGCTTGCCCTGTTTTCTTCTTTTTCAGGTAGCCTCGGCCAAGAACAGAGGAAAGACGCCTCCCTCGCAATGGTTATTAAATGGAAGGAAGAAACGAAGAGTTGAAATCTTACTGGGCTCTTTACGATCAACTCCAGCTGGATGACGGTACCCTAGTACGGTTATGGGAAGAAACCCCAAAAGATGTAAAGAAACTCATAGTAGTTCCATAAGCTTGCGTTCCAGCAATACTTGCGTCATTACACGACAGCCCAAGTTGTGGCCATTTAGGCAAAAAGAAGACATTGTCAAAGGTCAAGAATTGCTATTTCTGGATTGGCCGTGCTGTGGACGGAAAAGTGTGGTGTTTAACTTGTGAAACCTGTGCCGCTAGACGCGGTCCTCAACGTAGAACACGTGGAGCTCTGCAGCCAAGTCAACCTGGATGCACATTCGAGAGAATAGCCATCGATATCCTTGGTCCTCTTCCCCGTACAGCTGATGGGAACCGGTATATAGCCGTCGTGATGGACTACTTCACGAAATGGCCGGAGTGCCTTGCTATCCCAAACCAAACCGCTGAAGTAGTAATCGGACCCCTGGTAGACCGCTTTTTGTCGTTTTGGAGTACCACAAGTCATTCACTCAGACCAAGGTCGTAACTTCGAATCAGATGTCTTCCAAGCTGCGCTTAAAGTGCTCGGAATCGAAAAGACTAGGACAACGCCCCTACATCCACAGTCCGATGGAATGGTCGAAAGGTTCAACCGAACGTTATTAGACTACCTCGCCAAGTTTGTAAACCGTCATCAAACAGATTGGGATCGACACCTACAACCTGCGCTGCTGGCTTATCGATCTGCAGAACATGAAGCAACCGGTTTTTCCCTAGCCTTTTTGAACCTAGGACGTGAAGTGAAGCTGCCAGTTGACCTAGCCTTTGGTAATTCTAATACTACAAACATAGACGCACCACGGTATGCCCTTGAACTCAGGCAGCGATTACAAAAAACACATGAAGTTGCGCGAGAGAATTTGCATATAGCAGCCAAAGCGATGAAAACACGGTACGATTTAAAAAAAAATTCTATTGATTTCATTGCAGGGGACGAAGCATGGTTCCATAACCCGAAACGCAAGAAGGGCATATCACCCAAATTGCAGAGTGACTGGGAAGGGCCAGTCAAGATACAAGCACGTTTATCGGATTTGGTCTACCGTATTCAATGCAAAGGGAGCCGAAGGACTAAGGTCGTGCATGTTGACCGCTTAGCCCCATTTAAAGCCCGCCTTGGACTCAGCAGGAGCTCAGAGTCTTAAGGAGGGGGCAATGTGACGAACCTGCCCTCCACAAAACTTAAAACAAAGAGGCACACTCGCACTTTATTGTCACCAATCCACCCACCCACTTATTTTTGTTGCCATCTGTCGCCATCATGGTGACTGCCACCACTGCCACCGCTGCCACCACTGCCACCACTGCCACCACTGCCACCCCTGCCACCACTGCCACCACTGCCACCACTGCTACCAGAATCCCTTAAAAAGAGATAAGATTTTTGTTTATTGAACATTTGATTATCAAATCTACACACTACACTTAGACTCCTTGGGCCAAACAAAAAAGGTAGCACGGATTTCACCTTTCTGGTGGACGCTGCTGTGGCCATCTTCCACCATCCTGAGTCGCAGCTTGCACTCTGAAAAAACTTTTGTAAATTACCTATTCCTGGTGGTAAAAATCAAATCAGAAAAATAGTAAAATATTACAAAGAACTTACGTAGGTGTGCTGCGTTGAGAAGAAATCAAATTGAAGTGACAGCGGAGCATGCGCTTGGACACAAAATCCACAATCCACACAGCTGATCATGAAAATAATGAATGAGTGGCTAAAGGGGTTAAAACGGCACCGTTCAGGACAGTTAAATGGTTACGGAATTCTGATATCTAATTAAATTTATTCGCCAGGTGTAATCAAGGCGAATGTCGAAATGTGAGGGAGCATAGACGTATGGCACATCAGTCGAAAGGGAATTTTATGGCGATTAAGGCAAAAATAGTGGCAAATTAATCAAATACAATCCAAAAATGAATTATTTTTGCAATAACAGGAGCGAAATGGCGGCCCAATGGAAAACTTCCAGTCGTTGACAGCGGAGACTGGAAAACTGTTGGAAAATACTTAAGTCCTATAAAATGACCACGGAATCGACGTAGGAGTGAAGTTTTCCTATAGACAGCAAGCGAACAAGGATTTTAAATTAATTAGCAAATAAATCTTTTTGAAAAACTAGAAAACAACAAATAAAATAACCCTCTCGGGAACCGCCTTATTTTTCAATCATCTTCCTTTCTTCTTCGTTATCCACTTTCATTACACTGGTGTGAGATGTGGGGTAAAATCGTATAGATTTCGATTACGTTTACCACGGACAATAACATGAATACGGAAGAAATGAAGAAGCTCTTTGAGGAGCTTACAACTCGCCAGTTGGGAAGCCCAACTGGCAAATTGGGAGGCTGAATTTGCTATTCGACAAACAACGATGGAAAAGAAGTTAGAAGAACTGGAGAAGACAGTGAGCAACAGTGTTTGCGGCTGCAGTGCCCTCCCATTCTTCTCCACCATCATCAACCAACCCATTTTCCCATAAAGAAATCGAAGAATTGCCAAACGGTAACATTGATCCTAGGGATGACATACCAGGCTGCTCGCTGTGGCAATTCTCAGCCCCACCGGAACTCTAGTCAACACAACAGCAAATCTTTAAAAGCCCGCCAGCTGCACCGTAGATGAGATCGGTTGCAATCTCCGCTGCGGAAGAACAAAGGGCTTATGGTGGATGTGGGTTTAATCAACAGACGCCAACAGAAATATTTTTTCCGCGTCCAACAGAACCAAAAAGTAACCTACCGAACCAACCTCTTCATTCACTCGGGTTCACTCCTCAGACAACTTCGCCTAACATGCACACGTTCAACCGGAGTCTTGTCCAACCATACGACGGAGCTGTTTCGTGGACCGATTAAGAGACGCAGTTCGAGATCGTAACGAGCTTCCACGGCTGGACTGAGAGCGAAAAAGCTCACGGTTTGGCAATGCAACTCCGAGGAGAGGCCCTGTCGGTGTTAAGCGCAATGTCAAGAGGGAAACCACTCGTGTATGAAGTACTGCGAGGACTTCTACGACAGCGCTTTAGCTTGGACGACCAAATCAGCTACACGCTTCTTCGAAATCGCTTTCAACGCCCAAAAGAACCATTAGCCGAGTTCGCTATCCAACTTCAGCGCCTTGCATCATCTGCCTTCCCAGGGGGAGCAGAGAAGGTCGTCGAAGAAATAGTTCTCAGTCAGTTCATCGATGGAATCAGGGACGAGCAAATCCAGAACTTAGTGGCTGTCGGACGGCCTAAGAACCTTCAAGAAGCTCTGCGTACGGCTCAAGAAGTCACGTCCCGCTTCGAGCGCCGAGGTCATCGAAATGTGTTCGCCACAACTGCTTCTCCCACTGGTAGGCGGAACGAGGCTAGACGAGGTCGTATTCCAGCGGACACGATTGCAGTTCCACCTCAGGAGACGGAAAACTAAAGTCTGCCGGTGCAAAGAAGCGAACACCAGCAGAAACAACCCCATTCGCTTCCGCTCCCTCCCCCATTCCCCCAAACTCAAATAATCCAAACCATTCTTCTCCAGAAACAGGCTCCTTCTTTGCAGGCGTGGCTAACAAAGCTGGTCTCTCACTGGAAGGCTATCTGAATCAAAAGAAACACCGATTCCTCATCGACTCTGGAGCTGATGTTTCAATCATAAGTGAAAGGTGCCTTTCAAGGACAGTACGGCCATCGGGATGCAGAGTTCGTATCGAAGGAATCTCCGGAGGAACCCTCTGGTCAATCGACACAGCGGAGGTCTCGACCACAAAGAGTACACCCAAACTTTCGTTGTTGTGAGTCAAGAAGTTTCTACTATCCTGGGCATCGATTTTCTTCAAGAACATTTGTGTAATCTTGATTTTTCAGAGCTATCACTAGAAGTCCGAGGAAGAAAATTACACCTTCAGCTACCAGCCACTGCTTACAACATCCTTCTTATGACATAAGACCCTGAAATCCTTCCGGCCTACTCCGAAAGAGTATTTTCACTGCCACGTCCACCAAATCTAGCAGAGAGCACAGCCTTAGTAGAACCCTGTGATCAAAACCAGCTTCCGAAAGGTGTTTTCCTGGCCCGGACCTTTATCGGCACGTCGCAGACACAAATAATGGTGAGGATGGTAAAGACATCGGAAGATGAAGTGATAATACCGAAGAATGTGGTCATTGGAAGAGTATGCGTGGCTGAGACTTGTCGTGCTACTGCCCCTGACTCTTCAACCAAGGTTCATTTGAAGGACCTCTTAGAAGCTATTCCGGAGAGCCTTAATGAAGACCAGGTAAATCGCTACAAAAACCTTCTTCTTACCTACCGGGACGTGTTCTCTTCTGGACCCAATGACCAAGGACGAACGGGCTTGCATAAGCATCTAATCGACACTGGATTGACAAGCCCTATTAAAGTTCCAAAGAGAGAAGAAGTGGCCGAACTGGTAAAGGACATGAAAGATCGAGGTATAATAGAACCCTGCAAAGGTCCCTGGGCGTCCCCTATAGTTTTAGTTCGCAAAAAGGATGGATTTTACCGCTTTTCCGTCGATTACCGGCTTTTAAATGACGAGACGAAGAAAGATTCATATCCGTTACCAAGGACGACCTTTTCTCAACTTTGGCCAGAGCAAAGTGGTTTTCAACGATGGATCGAAAAGGATAAAGAGAAGACGGCTTTCTCCACCGGGGATGGGTTATGGCAATTTAACGTAATGACTTTTGGATTATGCAATGCCCCTGCCACGTTTAAAAGGTTGATGGATAAAGTATTTCAAGGAATGTCATGGCAAACCGTACTTATCTACCTGGACGACATCATTGCCTGCGCCAAAACTTTCGACGAACATCTTCTAATCTTTGAAGAAATCTTCCAGCTTCTAACCTAAAGCTGAACCCTGCGAAATGCCACTTTAGGACACATTATGTCTAAAGATGGTCTAGTTACCGACTCCGAGAAAATAAAAGCCGTCGAACAATGGCCAGTGCCTCGGAATAAGAAGCAAGTGCGAAGTTTTTTAGGACTTTGCTCTTATTACCGTAGATTCATTGAAGGATTTTCCACCATGCCCAAACCTCTTTCCGAATTGACTGAGGAAAAGCGCCGCTTTAATTGGAGCCTTAGCTGTGAAAGTGCATTCAAAGAGCTGAAGGAAAAACTTACCTCCGCGCCTATATTAGCATTTCCTACGGTGATGGACGAGTTTATCCTAGATACAGATGCTTCAAACTTTGGCATTGGAGCGGTCCTAAGCCAAAGTCAAGGAGGCTAAGAAGTGGTTATAGAATACTTCAGTAAAACGCTCAATCGTGCCGAGCAAAACTATTGCGTGACGAGAAGGGAACTCCTAGCTGTTGTACTTGCTACTCACCATTTCCATCACTACCTTTTTGGCCGTACCTTTACTCTGCGCACAGACCATGCTTCCCTGCGCTGGCTGTGCAATTTTTAGCACAATGAAGGACAGATGGCAAGATGGCTTGAACGACTGCAGCAGTACAGCTTTAACATCCAACATCGACCTGGTCCCGCCACGGAAATGCAGATGCACTGTCACGAAGACTATGCGGCAATTGTCAGCACTGTACCAGGGCCGAAGAGCTAGAGGAGCAATCTTCGAAGCTTGCCCTGTTTTCTTCTTTTTCAGGTAGCCTCGGCCAAGAACAGAGGAAAGACGCCTCCCTCGCAATGGTTATTAAATGGAAGGAAGAAACGAAGAGTTGAAATCTTACTGGGCTCTTTACGATCAACTCCAGCTGGATGACGGTACCCTAGTACGGTTATGGGAAGAAACCCCAAAAGATGTAAAGAAACTCATAGTAGTTCCATAAGCTTGCGTTCCAGCAATACTTGCGTCATTACACGACAGCCCAAGTTGTGGCCATTTAGGCAAAAAGAAGACATTGTCAAAGGTCAAGAATCGCTATTTCTGGATTGGCCGTGCTGTGGACGTAAAAGTGTGGTGTTTAACTTGTGAAACCTGTGCCGCTAGACGCGGTCCTCAACGTAGAACACGTGGAGCTCTGCAGCCAAGTCAACCTGGATGCACATTCGGGAGAATAGCCATCGATACCCTTGGTCCTCTTCCCCGTACAGCTGATGGGAACCGGTATATAGCCGTCGTGATGGACTACTTCACGAAATGGCCGGAGTGCCTTGCTATCCCAAACCAAACCGCTAAAGTAGTAATCGGACCCCTGGTAGACCGCTTTTTGTCGTTTTGGAGTACCACAAGTCATTCACTCAGACCAAGGTCGTAACTTCGAATCAGATGTCTTCCAAGCTGCGCTTAAAGTGCTCGGAATCGAAAAGACTAGGACAACGCCCCTACATCCACAGTCCGATGGAATGGTCGAAAGGTTCAACCGAACGTTATTAGACTACCTCGCCAAGTTTGTAAACCGTCATCAAACAGATTGGGATCGACACCTACAACCTGCGCTGCTGGCTTATCGATCTGCAGAACATGAAGCAACCGGTTTTTCCCCAGCCTTTTTGAACCTAGGACGTGAAGTGAAGCTGCTAGTTGACCTAGCCTTTGGTAATCCTAATACTACAAACATAGACGCACCACGGTATGCCCTTGAACTCAGGCAGCGATTACAAAAAACACATGAAGTTGCGCGAGAGAATTTGCATATACCAGCCAAAGCGATGAAAACACGGTACGATTTAAAAAAAAATTCTATTGATTTCATTGCAGGGGACGAAGCATGGTTCCATAACCCGAAACGCAAGAAGGGCATATCACCCAAATTGCAGAGTGACTGGGAAGGGCCAGTCAAGATACAAGCACGTTTATCGGATTTGGTCTACCGTATTCAATGCAAAGGGAGCCGAAGGACTAAGGTCGTGCATGTTGACCGCTTAGCCCCATTTAAAGCTCGCCTTGGACTCAGCAGGAGCTTAGAGTCTTAAGGAGGGGGCAATGTGACGAACCTGCCCTCCACAAAACTTAAAACAAAGAGGCACACTCGCACTTTATTGTCACCAATCCACCTACCCACTTATTTTTGTTGCCATCTGTCGCCATCATGGTGACTGCCACCACTGCCACCACTGCCACCGCTGCCACCACTACCACCACTGCCACCACTGCTACCAGAATCCCTTAAAAAGAGATAAGATTTTTGTTTATTGAACATTTGATTATCAAATCTACACACTACACTTAGACTCCTTGGGCCAAACAAAAAGGGTAGCACGGATTTCACCTTTCTGGTGGACGCTGCTGTGGCCATCTTCCACCATCCTGAGTTGCAGCTTGCACCCTGAAACAACTTTTGTAAATTACCTATTCCTGGTGGTAAAAATCAAATCAGAAAAATAGTAAAATATTACAAAGAACTTACGTAGGTGTGCTGCGTTGAGAAGAAATCAAATTGAAGTGACAGCGGAGCATGCGCTTGGACACAAAATCCACAATCCACACAGCTGATCATGAAAATAATGAATGAATGGCTGAAGGGGTTAAAACGGCACCGTTCAGGACAGTTAGATGGTTACGGAATTCTGATATCTAATTAAATTTATTCGCCAGGTGTAATCAAGGCGAATGTCGAAATGTGAAGGAGCATAGACGTATGGCACATCAGTCGAAATTGAATTTGATGGCGATTAAGGCAAAAATAGTGGCAAATTAATCAAATACAATCCAAAAATTAATTATTTTTGCAATAACAGGAGCGAAATGGCGGCCCAATGGAAAACTTCCAGTCGTTGACAGCGGAGACTGGAAAACTGTTGGAAAATACTTAAGTCCTATAAAATGACCACGGAATCGACGTAAGAGTGAAGTTTTCCTATAGAAAGCAAGCGAACAAGGATTTTAAATTAATTAGCAAATAAATCTTTTTGAAAAACTAGAAAACAACAAATAAAATAACCCTCTCGGGAACCGCCTTATTTTTCAATCATCTTCCTTTCTTCTTCGTTATCCACTTTCATTACACTGGTGTGAGATGTGGGGTAAAATCGTTTAGATTTCGATTACGTTTACCACGGACTATAACATGAATACGGAAGAAATGAAGAAGCTCTTTGAGGAGCTTACAACTCGCCAGTTGGGAAGCCCAACTGGCAAATTGGGAGGCTGAATTTGCTATTCGACAAACAACGATGGAAAAGAAGTTAGAAGAACTGGAGAAGACAGTGAACAACAGTGTTTGCGGCTGCAGTGCCCTCCCATTCTTCTCCACATCCACCATCATCAACCAACCCATTTTCCCATAAAGAAATCGAAGAATTGCCAAACGGTAACATTGATCCTAGGGATGACATACCAGGCTGCTCGCTGTGGCAATTCTCAGCCCCACCGGAACTCTAGTCAACACAACAGCAAATCTTTAAAAGCCCGCCAGCTGCACCGTTGATGAGATCGGTTGCAATCTCCGCTGCGGAAGAACAAAGGGCTTATGGTGGATGTGGGTTTAATCAACAGACGCCAACAGAAATATTTTTTCCGCGTCCAACAGAACCAAGAAGTAACCTACCGAACCAACCTCTTCATTCACTCGGGATCACTCCTCAGACAACTTCGCCTAACATGCACACGTTCAACCGGAGTCTTGTCCAACCATACGACGGAGCTGTTTCGTGGACCGATTAAGAGACGCAGTTCGAGATCGTAACGAGCTTCCACGGCTGGACCGAGAGCGAAAAAGCTCATGGTTTGGCAATGCAACTCCGAGGAGAGGCCCTGTCGGTGTTAAGCGCAATGTCAAGAGGGAAACCACTCGTGTATGAAGTACTGCGAGGACTTCTACGACAGCGCTTTAGCTTGGACGACCAAATCAGCTACACGCTTCTTCGAAATCGCTTTCAACGCCCAAAAGAACCATTAGCCGAGTTCGCTATCCAACTTCAGCGCCTTGCATCATCTGCCTTCCCAGGGGGAGCAGAGAAGGTCGTCGAAGAAATAGTTCTCAGTCAGTTCATCGATGGAATCAGGGACGAGCAAATCCAGAACTTAGTGGCTGTCGGACGGCCTAAGAACCTTCAAGAAGCTCTGCGTACGGCTCAAGAAGTCACGTCCCGCTTCGAGCGCCGAGGTCACCGAAATGTGTTCGCAACAACTGCTTCTCCCACTGGTAGGCGGAACGAGGCTAGACGAGGTCGTATTCCAGCGGACAAGATTGCAGTTCCACCTCAGGAGACGGAAAACTAAAGTCTGCCGGTGCAAAGAAGCGAACACCAGCAGAAACAACCCCATTCGCTTCCGCTCCCTCCCCCATTCCCCCAAACTCAAATAATCCAAACCATTCTTCTCCAGAAACAGGCTCCTTCTTTGCAGGCGTGGCTAACAAAGCTGGTCTCTCACTGGAAGGCTATCTGAATCAGAAGAAACACCGATTCCTCATCGACTCTGGAGCTGATGTTTCAATCATAAGTGAAAGGTGCCTTTCAAGGACAGTACGGCCATCGGGACGCAGAGTTCGTATCGAAGGAATCTCCGGAGGAACCCTCTGGTCAATCGACACAGCGGAGGTCTCATTGGTACTCGACCACAAAGAGTACACCCAAACTTTCGTTGTTGTGAGTCAAGAAATTCCTACTATCCTGGGCATCGATTTTCTTCAAGAACATTTGTGTAATCTTGATTTTTCAGAGCTATCATTGGAAGTCCGAGGAAGAAAATTACACCTTCAGCTACCAGCTACTGCTTACAACATCCTTCTTATGACATAAGACCCTGAAATCCTTCCGGCCTACTCCGAAACAGTATTTCCACTGCCACGTCCAACAAATCTAGCAGAGAACACAGCCCTAGTAGAACCCTGTGATCAAACCCAGCTTCTGAAAGGTGTTTTCCTGGCCCGGACCTTTATCGGCACGTCGCAGACACAAATAATGGTGAGGATGGTAAAGACATCGGAAGATGAAGTGATAATACCGAAGAATGTGGTCATCGGAAGAGTATGCGTGGCTGAGACTTGTCGTGCTACTGCCCCTGACTCTTCAACCAAGGTTCATTTGAAGGACCTCTTAGAAGCTATTCTGGAGAGCCTTAATGAAGACCAGGTAAATCGCTACAAAAACCTTCTTCTTACCTACCGTAACGTGTTCTCTTCTGGACCCAATGACCAAGGACGAACGGGCTAGCATAAGCATCTAATCGACACTGGATTGACAAGCCCTATTAAAGTTCCAAAGAGAGAAGAAGTGGCCGAACTGGTAAAGGACATGAAAGATCGAGGTATAATAGAACCCTGCAAAGGTCCCTGGGCGTCCCCTATAGTTTTAGTTCGCAAAAAGGATGGATTTTACCGCTTTTCCGTCGATTACCGGCTTTTAAATGACGAGACGAAGAAAGATTCATATCCGTTACCAAGGACGACCTTTTCTCAACTTTGGCCAGAGCAAAGTGGTTTTCAACGATGGATCTTCAAAGCGGGTATTGGCAGGCGGAAATGGACGAAAAGGATAAAGAGAAGACGGCTTTCTCCACCGGGGATAGGTTATGGCAATTTAACGTAATGACTTTTGGATTATGCAATGCCCCTGCCACGTTTAAAAGGTTGATGAATAAAGTATTTCAAGGAATGTCATGGCAAACCGTACTTATCTACCTGGACGACATCATTGCCTACGCCAAAACTTTCGACGAACATCTTCTAATCCTTGAAGAAATCTTCCAGCGTCTCAGAGCTTCTAACCTAAAGCTGAACCCTGCGAAATGCCACTTTAGGACACATTGTGTCTAAAGATGGTCTAGTTACCGATTCCGAGAAAATAAAAGCCGTCGAACAATGGCCAGTGCCTCGGAATAAGAAGCAAGTGCGAAGTTTTTTAGGACTTTGCTCTTATTACCGTAGATTCATTGAAGGATTTTCCACCATGCCCAAACCTCTTTCCGAATTGACTGAGGAAAAGCGCCGCTTTAATTGGAGCCTTAGCTGTGAAAGTGCATTCCAAGAGCTGAAGGAAAAACTTACCTCCGCGCCTATATTAGCATTTCCTACGGAGATGGACGAGTTTATCCTAGATACAGATGCTTCAAACTTTGGCATTGGAGCGGTCCTAAGCCAAAGTCAAGGAGGCTAAGAAGTGGTTATAGAATACTTCAGTAAAACGCTCAATCGTGCCGAGCAAAACTATTGCGTGACGAGAAGGGAACTCCTAGCTGTTGTACTTGCTACTCACCATTTCCATCACTACCTTTTTGGCCGTACCTTTACTCTGCGCACAGACCATGCTTCCTTGCGCTGGCTGTGCAATTTTAAGCACCCTGAAGGACAGATGGCAAGATGGCTTGAACGACTGCAGCAGTACAGCTTTAACATCCAACATCGACCTGGTCCCGCCACGGAAATGCAGATGCACTGTCACGAAGACTATGCGGCAATTGTCAGCACTGTACCAGGGCCGAAGAGCTAGAGGAGCAATCTTCGAAGCTTGCCCTGTTTTCTTCTTTTTCAGGTAGCCTCGGCCAAGAACAGAGGAAAGACGCCTCCCTCGCAATGGTTATTAAATGGAAGGAAGAAACGAAGAGTTGAAATCTTACTGGGCTCTTTACGATCAACTCCAGCTGGATGACGGTACCCTAGTACGGTTATGGGAAGAAACCCCAAAGATGTAAAGAAACTCATAGTAGTTCCATAAGCTTGCGTTCCAGCAATACTTGCGTCATTACACGACAGCCCAAGTTGTGGCCATTTAGGCAAAAAGAAGACATTGTCAAAGGTCAAGAATCGCTATTTCTGGATTGGCCGTGCTGTGGACGTAAAAGTGTGGTGTTTAACTTGTGAAACCTGTGCCGCTAGACGCGGTCCTCAACGTAGAACACGTGGAGCTCTGCAGCCAAGTCAACCTGGATGCACATTCGAGAGAATAGCCATCGATACCCTTGGTCCTCTTCCCCGTACAGCTGATGGGAACCGGTATATAGCCGTCGTGATGGACTACTTCACGAAATAGCCGGAGTGCCTTGCTATCCCAAACCAAACCGCTGAAGTAGTAATCGGACCCCTGGTAGACCGCTTTTTGTCGTTTTGGAGTACCACAAGTCCTTCACTCAGACCAAGGTCGTAACTTCGAATCAGATGTCTTCCAAGCTGCGCTTAAAGTGCTCGGAATCGAAAAGACTAGGACAACGCCCCTACATCCACAGTCCGATGGAATGGTCGAAAGGTTCAACCGAACGTTATTAGACTACCTCGCCAAGTTTGTAAACCGTCATCAAACAGATTGGGATCGACACCTACAACCTGCGCTGCTGGCTTATCGATCTGCAGAACATGAAGCAACCGGTTTTTCCCCAGCCTTTTTGAACCTAGGACGTGAAGTGAAGCTGCTAGTTGACCTAGCCTTTGGTAATCCTAATACTACAAACATAGACGCACCACGGTATGCCCTTGAACTCAGGCAGCGATTACAAAAAACACATGAAGTTGCGCGAGAGAATTTGCATCCCGTATTCAATGCAAAGGGAGCCGAAGGACTAAGGTCGTGCATGTTGACCGCTTAGCCCCATTTAAAGCTCGCCTTGGACTCAGCAGGAGCTTAGATTCTTAAGGAGGGGGCAATGTGACGAACCTGCCCTCCACAAAACTTAAAACAAAGAGGCACACTCGCACTTTATTGTCACCAATCCACCCACCCACTTATTTTTGTTGCCATCTGTCGCCATCATGGTGACTGCCACCACTGCCACCACTGCCACCGCTGCCACCACTGCCACCGCTGCCACCACTGCCACCAGAATCCCTTAAAAAGAGATAAGATTTTTGTTTATTGAACATTTGATTATCAAATCTACACACTACACTTAGACTCCTTGGGCCAAACAAAAAGGGTAGCAGGGATTTCACCTTTCTGGTGGACGCTGCTGTGGCCATCTTCCACCATCCTGAGTCCTGAGTGAGAGTAATCAAATACAATCCAAAAATTAATTATTTTTGCAATAACAGGAGCGAAATGGCGGCCCAATGGAAAACTTCCAGTCGTTGACAGCGGAGACTGGAAAACTGTTGGAAAATACTTAAGTCCTTTAAAATGACCACGGAATCGACGTAAGAGTGAAGTTTTCCTCTAGTATTTTAAATTAATTAGCAAATAAATATTTTTGAAAAACTAGAAAACAACAAATAAAATAACCCTCTCGGGAACCGCCTTATTTTTCAATAGGAATTAAATTGTTTTTTATTTTCTTCTTCTAATCATCTTCCTTTCTTCTTCGTTATCCACTTTCGTTACAATATGGTGTAGATTAATGTAAGGCTTGAAAATTATCAATATAATAGGTAGGTACGTATATTATTGATATTAAAAAAGAGTTTTTTGGTGCATTTCATTTTATTTACACACAAATTTATCGGGGTTGCTTGGTATTTTTATCAGTACCACAAGTGGTTATGCTTGTGCGATTTTCTAATCTTTTATTTAATGGCATGTTTTTACCTTACGTTTTAAGAGAAAGAATTTTTTCTGTTAAAATCTAATGTAATACATCAAAAATTTTAATAAAATTAAATTTTAATATTACTTCAGAAATTTATAAAAATAAAAAAACTATATTTTGAATGTATTGCAGATGCGTGGCTTTCATTTGGTATATAATACAAGAAAAAACTCAACCAAATAATGAAGTTATAAAGCAAAATGCGTTTTTGACACTTTTTCCATTCTAATGAGGCTGGCGAGTGTTTGGGACCATTTTGAATGTGGCAGGCTTATATTTTCATTAACAGTACAGTCAAACCTTGGATTTGGTTTAACTTTGAACCATCGAGGTCTTTACGTCAGGACTAGTTTCAACCATTGACTATATGAGCTAAGTCATGGTCGAAAAAACGCACCGGAAGTGGCCCGTTTTAGACGTCATTGTTCCAGAATTTAATAGGCATTGTGTTTCTGACGTGCAACTGTATTGATAAAGTGCTCTAAAATCCATTGAGTGGATGAGCTAAGTAATCCGACGGTCGCCTCTCCGCCTATAAACAAAAAGAGAACCCACAAAAAAACGCACCGAAATGTACCTGCCTACCTGCCCCTTTAAATTTCAACCGAAAGTCTCTTGATTTATGCCATAAGTTTGCGCTAACGCTTTTATTTATTTAGCTGGCCTTTACATCGGACATGTTGTTGTATTATATAGATGGTTTTGTATAGATATTACTTTAAATTATAGGAAATCCGGTAGCGCAAATTTTGCCGCTAAATAATGTTTCAAAAGGGAGACTTTTTGCAAGAGAATAGGAATGTGGGTACCTCTAGGCTCTAGGTAAGGCATTTTTTTAAATTTATATCAATGCTCTTTGTAGAGAATTTGGTATTGGAAATTGTAACGTTAAGAGAGATTTTATTTGGGACTTTTGTGTTGTGTTAAGGAAAACTTTATTTGAAAATAGGTTGTTATTTATGGCATTGATTATAGCTCCCTATAATAATTATCTAAACCTCGTTCATTTGTTGCGTTTAAGATATAAACTACATAATATAACTTATTCATTTTAATTCTTGGTTTAGCGGCGATAAACCTGCTAACTGAGAGGAATCGCTGATTAGGAATGACAGAAATGTCCGCTCCGGTGTCCACCAAAAACCACTCGTTCGGTGGTTTACTAGCAGGCGTGTCGTTAAAACGCCTCCAGAGGCGCCTGCGTGGTTGTCTGAAGTGTTAGTGGTTTAAAGTTATTTTGTTTTGTTGAAAATCACATGGTTCCCTGCAATTTCATGCCTTATCTCAATCTTTTGTGAAAATAACAATAAGTTTGTTTCTGACTTTTTCATGAGCGGCTATTGTTTTCCAGTTTCGAACGTAGATCCTTTATCTCTTTTAAAAGCACGTTGACCTGAGCTTCTAGTCTTGACTGATCTGGCTTTGAAAGAGATGGTTTTGCTGTTTTTACCGCCAAGATGGAGGGACGTGGAAAACCGATGATTATTTCAGCTTGGGTGGCCAGTTTGGTTAAACTCATGGCCTCACTTATTGGCAAACTGCCTCTGAGTTTTTCAGGAAGTTGTTCGAGAAAGAGAGACCGAAGAATCTTTGAGATTTGATGGTTCCTCTACTGAAATCTCAGTGCCACGGAGAAGACGTCAGAGTTTGGATTCGCTATTTTCGTAGAATGAAGAAATTAAGCGTTCTTTGATAATATTGTAGCTTTTTATAACTGGAGGTGCTGCAAGAATGTCTGAGACAAGCGGCAGAGTCGATGAGTCTAAATTCATGAGTACGTAGCGATACTTCGTGGAGTCTGCGGTGATACGTGAAATTGCGGCATCCACTTGCATAAACCAGAGTGAAGGGTTTTCTGCCACTGATGATGATGATTATCTATGAAGGTGAACTTGTTTCCACAAAATATAGCGTCTGTCTGTGATTAATCTGTCGCGTCCAGAACATTCGTTGGGCGAAAAAGTTTGAATGTTTTTTATGCGATGGATTCGCCATCTGCTTGAGGTTTGTTTATGTCGCCACAATAATGATAAACCAACGCCATTTGTTAGTGAAAATGAACAATGTATAAATAAAACCAATTTTGCTTTGAAAGGAACATAAATAAAGATGGCCACTTCCGACTTGAAAAGAAATAAGAAAAGGTGTTTTTTAAATTTTGACCTCAAAAATAATACTTTATGAAATCAAAAATATATTCATTTGTTTTCCAGTCAGAATAATTTAAAATTTTATTTTTTTTAGGTTTCTTTCTTTCAAAATTTATTTGAGTAGCTAGAACTAAATAATCCCAAATGTTAAACAATTTAGGCATAGTATTCAAATTTAATTTGATAGCAAAGACAAATTTTGGGAGGTTAATCGATCCGTTGCAAAATATGTACAAGTTACATAAGGTGTGACTCTGACTACCGTCAAACATTATGGGGCATATTCATAGATAATGTTTAAGTTGTTGTTAAGCTAAACTGGAGTTTAGCTTATGGAAACTTCATCAGGTAAACTCCAGTTTTTCTTAGCAACAGCTTAAACATCATCTATGAATATGTCCGTATATGTTTTAATAATACCAAAGCTTAATAGAAGGCACTTTTCAAAAAAAATTAAGATAACAGTGACAGAAGGTAAATTTTTCAAGCCTCTAAGCTCAATTTTAAAAGGATTATAACTTAGTTCCTTTAAATGGAAGTATAACTTTTAGAAGCAAAACTTTAAAGCAGCTTATCCTTCTTTGGGACTCATTATGAGTGATGTTATTGCAAACAATAAAAATACTATGCCACCAACTATTGTAACAGTTTTAACAGAAATTTTTTGTGCAACCAGTCTCCCTCCAATTACTGCCAAGCCAGTGCACATCGAGTGTCCAAGAACACCACCTACAATAACACCATACACATCCTGAAAAAGAAATATATTAAAAGATATTAAGTAGTTTAGTTTCTAGTGTAAATATTTTTAAAAAAATCAGTAAATGAAATCATACTTCACGTGCAGATAAAATTATCGTTGTTAGTTGCGACCGATCTCCCCATTCTGCTAAGAAAGTCATTGTAAATGCTTGTAGAAAAATTCTTGATGCCACATAGGCACCTGATCGTTTAACAATTTTTCGAATAACACCGCTTTCAGGGTCCTGAACTAGGGTTGACGATACTTCGCGATCCAGCTGTTAAGAAAATGAAGGCGAGGTTTAAGAAATTCTAAAATCCTTTAATATCTTAAAATAAGTGTTCGACAGCTCGATCAATAAAACAATTGAGTATGAGTAAAAAGGTTTGTGTAAAAAAATCTATTGTAAGGAAAAATTACAACCTACTAAATGAAATAAGAAATTGGAAATGCGATCTGAGCCCGATGTGGTACGCTGTAAAAGTGAGTTAACTGAGAGAGATTAACGAAGTAGTTTTTTTATTTTTAGTGGACTTTATTGAATTGAAATTCAAAATAAAAGTTTAGTGACCTTTAGTCCAAATGCGTTTCGCCCAGGTACAACAGTTGGGCTCATCAGTTAGATGCTGTTGTACCCTTCTAAGACGCAAAATTTTGGTCGATGGTTACCGACATTTGATAAAATTACAGCATGAATACACTGTGAATTCTATTTTTAGGGGAATTCGTTTGAATTCATGCACCTAAAACTATACATAAATAAATATATATATACACCCGTGGTCTAGCCGAAGGTTACGAAGTAGGGTACAACAGCATATAACTGATGAGCCCAACTGTTGTACCTGGGCGAAACGCATTTGGACTAATGGTCACTAAACTTTTATTTTGAGAGAGATTATTTGACAATTGACTAATAATTGATTTCAGTTGAATGGAATTGAAATAAATTTAGGTATTGCCACTTTGGTAAAGTTACAATAGATAGCTTAATAATGTTTCGGACAGTTATAGCAATAGATTTTAAACATACCGCCGGGGAAGAACTACTATTCGTAATAAAAGATACATTTAAACAAGGTTGGTATATGAGCATTTCCTCTCATATACATTAAGATGAATGTTGAAATTTCTTATTGTAGCGCCTGTTACTCGCTAGGATTGTTGAAGAATCCTTAATATTTTCGAACATTTTTTCTGATTGTTAAAGATGGCATGTTTAAATGAAGATGAATATTTAAATGTTGAATGGTTGGTGTCAATGAATGAATTTGGTGGATTGACATTAGGAAGTAGACATTATTTAGTAACCGGACGTTTAAATTTTTTCCCATTTGCGTATACAGTTACGGCCCTACATATATCATTTAAACCTGGATGCACTTCGACCACTCTAGCCAGTGGCCACCTATCTCATCCGTGATAATGACAATATCGTTGAATCGAAAATTCCTCGTTGATTTGGTCTACTTTCGACGTTGTTATAGACGTAGATACTTCTTCTGCCATTTATCCCAAATGTGTTGGAACATCTGTTGGATATGTTGCCATCTGTTAAGACGGTTGGTTTTGATATTCAATAGAGATGATTTTAAGAGGATGTTTGTAGATTCCCCTATCAGGCAATGTGCAGGAGCACACTTGAAAAAACAAAAATTCGCGCGAATTTTTGTTTTTTTACACCTCAAACTGATTCTATGTTATTGGGCAAAATTTTTTGCGCTCGCTACGCTTGCTTGAAAGCATACTGCATTTTCTTTTTTGTTCAAGCTCATCATATTTAATCATACAAAATTATTTGATTTGAAATATTTTGGTTTGATAAATAAAAAATGTATAGCTTAAGACTTTGTTTTGCGTTCCTAAAAATGTTAAATCTAGTACGATGACTTTCTGATGCCGTGACATTTGGCCATGCGGACATATGTATGTACATAAATGTTTAACTACTTATGTTTAATTGTTCTGTTTTTTTTGTATACCTAGTAACAATTTTTTGTAGGTACATAAATAAATAAAAAACAAATAGATTTATTATGTTGTCAAGGAACTTAATTTACAATATGGTTTCATTCGGGACTTTTGTCCCATTAGAAACGAAATAAAAAGGGACTTGTGACCCAGCTCAGTGAGTCACAAGCCCCGAATTCATGTTCAGGGATTATGACCTACCTAAGTGAGTTATAAGTCCCGAAAGTCAAATTCGGGACTTTTGACTTCGGGACCAGTTCCCCTGTGCCATTTTTACATCTTTCAGATAACTTCAACTGCTGAAAAGCTCCTTTAAGATCTAAAATTGAAAAATGTGTATAGCCAGCAATATTCGAGAAAATATCCTCAGGAAGAGGTAGAGGATGATGCTCAGCTTTCATGTTTTTATTTATTGAAACTTTACAGTCCATACAAAGTGGGACGTCTTCATTCCATTTCATAACACAGAATACAGGACTCGCCCATTCACTTTGCCTTACTCTTTCTAAAATTCCAGCCCCAATTAATCTTTCTAACTCTTCATTGTATTTGTATCCAAGACCATAGGCAAAGAGAACGGCATATGCTTTGAAGACTATTGGTTTTGCATTTTGGATTAAAGAACTTAATCGCACCAATCAAATTTATTGAATTCATCATCTGAGTTAAATATTCAGTGTTAAATTTTTGTGAAACCACAGTTGATTTACTGCTTCCAAAATCAGACGACTTATCTGATGATGCCATACAAATTACCGGCTTAAGGGATTAAAATAGCGGCTCAAAACTTTTTTTTCTTTTTTTGTATCTTCGTCGCCAATTGGTATGTCTTCTGTTAAGTGGTACAAACTAGACTGATCTTTATTTCATGATAACATTACAATTATTATATTATACAGTTTACATCAGTTCACACTTTGTAGCACATTTCAATATAAACTAAATACAAGTGCTTATTTACAGTAAGTCCCATTATCACTGTACAAAAGACCACAGCTTCCTCCTCGTGAAGTGAACCCTCGGAATGCAGCCAAAAATCCTTCGGAAGTCATATCAGCGGCAAGCTCAATATGAATAGCTTTCGTGACAAATGAAGATACAGATGCAACCTTTGTAGGTTCTCAATGACCTACCTTTTGAAGGTCGAAAGGGCCAGCATTATCTACGCCGCTATGTTTTAATGATCTGCTTTGATTAACATTGACTTTAGGGAATGAACCCATTAATTGTGAAGCGCGTGTTTTGTTAAAGCGGGCACAAAGGACAGAAGAGTGAAATTCCGCTCTTCCAATATTTCTTAAATTGGTTATCCAATATTAAGTTCGTATATACTACAAAATTAATTGAGGTCCACCATGAAGGAGTTTTCAAATGCGCATCGGCAACCAAAAGTTTAGACAAGTTACAAGAACCTGATAGAATAAAAAGATATTTTTAATCTTCGTCTATGTTTGCAAAACGAAGACGATATCCAATGCGTAGTTGGTTATTTTTATCCAGACAGGGATGTAAATCAAGAATCTTACTTTTATTAGGAAGTTCTTTTTTAGATGTCAGACATTTTATTTCGTCTGGAAATGATAAAGATTGAGAAAGTGTAATAATATGCATAAGTGTTATTTGAATTTCAATAGCTCTAAAATAACCATTGAAAATCTTCTTTCGATTAGGTCGCAGTCTTAGAATATGAGATGTCACCCGTAATAAACGGTTTAGTGAACTGAACCTACTTATTTGATTTGTAGAAAATGTGATTAATACATTATAAGATGAAAATATTTTCATTTTTTGTTCAAGATCAGTAGAAAAACGCAATGTTTCTTGGCTGGGCCATTCCGATTTGGAAAGACTAAGCCAATGAGGACCATTCCACCAAAGCAAGTGGTCTTTTAAATCTTCTCGAAGCACAATCAGTTGCATTTCTTTCTGAACTTACATGAAACCATTGATTAACATTAGTTATTTCCTGTATTTCGCTAAATACGATTCAAACTTAGAAGTCGCAATTTAAGTTGCGGATATGAATTTTTCAAAAAGTCTGGCCAAGAGATGTTCACCACACAACTTAAGAAGTGGCAATGAAATTTGTTTTATTGTTGCAACTTTAGTTTTTGCAGTGATAATATTGATGAGGATATGGCCGTCAGGTCTTTCAGTTCTACAATACAAAACTGTAGGGTATGCATAATTAGAGGCATCGGAAAACCCATGAATTTCAACTAAAGAAGAACTTGTTGTACTTAACCATCTAGGTATTTTAATTGATTGTAAGGCGATAAGATTCTTTCCTTAGTGTTCCCATTCGGAATTTAGTTTAGGAATAAGTGGATCATCCCATCCAACACATTCCAACCAAAGTTTTTGAAAATATATTTTGGTAAGAATTATAATGGGTGCTAGTAAACCAAGTATAGGTAAAATTTTCGAGGAGTCAGAAAGTAATGTTCTTTTTGTAAAAATATTGCATATTGGAAGCGATATTTTGAGGAAAAAGTAATCATCTTTTGGATTCCAAAATAAACCCAACGCTTTTACTGCTGAATTGGAAGAATCAAAATCAAACGAAATCTCACAATCCTCAGGTTGTTTATCAGAGAGGAGTTTTTATACATTCGAAGTCTGCTTCATCATTCGCTTATTGTTGAAGAACTTTAATTGAAAGGTATGGAGCACAAGTTGTGCCATAAGTAACTGTTTGCAGTTCATACTTCCACCAATAGAAGAAGCTGCTGATCCGAGCGTTCTATTAGAACTGGTTTTAAGTAGATTAAACACTCATAATTATTTAGGTGATTTTGTGACAGAAAATAATCTTAACAGAACCAGAGCCTCATTTAGCCGCATAGATCGAAAAATCCCGAATTTGAGTAACTTCCTTATACTCACCATTCAAGATTTACGTAAAATATCAATAGGGAATTATCAGATTAAACAGGCGAATGCGAATTTCCTCTTCTGCACATCCAAGTCTGATTGGCAACAATTATCAAATCGAGGCATATAAGCAGAAAAGTGTATCTTACTTACATCTTAGTGAATGGTTGTACAAACGAAGCACATAGTTCGAGCGCAATAAGAGCTTACTGTTGCAACTGTCTCGTTGGAATGAGGACTGTCGGTTGTTGCGCTCATGCCATGAACATTTTATGGTACTTGGGCTATGCATACGGTGAAGCGAAACCCGGGACGAAAATTGAAAAATTTAAAAACTTAAAAAACGCAAATTTTGTATGAACTTGTATGTATTTGGATATAAAAAAATAACAAAAAAAAACGACAAGAAATTCTTAAAAATAAAGGAAACAACATTAGTAGATACCTATCTTTACAAAATAAATAAAAAACTTAACAAGAAACTTAAAAATTTTATTATTTAAATTCAGTCATCTTTTTGTTAACAAAGGAATAACAGGTTAAATGTTCATTATGTTCAACTTAACAATTTACTTTCTTTAATACTTCTGTGCTGAAAAAATGTCTTTTACAATTTTTTCATTTTCTTTTAAATAAATTGTAATTGCATTTAACAATTAACATTGCTTTTAAAGTTTTAACATTTAACTGGGATTTCTCGCTGGTCCAAATTTTGTTCATTATTGAAAAAACCCTTTCTGTGGGAGCGTTAGAACCTGGCAAGCACAAGCTGAACTCGACAATTTGTAAAAGGTTTGCAAAACCAATTTTTTGCTTAGAGAAATGCACAAAAATACCTACCCATTTTGCACCTACTGTCTTTTTGTTTTCCGACCATTTTGTGATAATATCTTAGCTTAAAAACGATTTTAAGCAAGCAAACTCATCAAACAACTGAGAATCATTAATTTTTATTTCGCTTCGCTTTTGGTTTATAAAAATCAAACATGATTCTATATCTGCCCAGGAGGGCACATTACGTAAAATTACCCAACTGAAAATTTCGATTTCCTTAAAAGATGTATCCCACTGATTTAAATATTCGTAGCAAGTCTTATAAAATTGAAAAATATTTTTTTCAAATTCCTTTTGGTCTATTAATTTTTTTTTTACTTGTTCAGTCATCATTGTTTTTACTGTCAGAGGCATAAATTCTTCGTCAATTCTCTCCTTTAATTTAAATTTAAGATCTTTTATTACCAGCGCAATTTCGCCATTTCGGACATACACATACACACCTCTTGCGACTCTATTAAAGCAATGTTACTATGAAAAATTGAAGCCTCTGAATGAATGAAAAATAGCAAGACTTCAGAAGAAGGGTTGTTGAAAAAATCTTTCAAGATAGTAGGACACTTGTCTTGTGATAAAAAAAACTGTTTTAAAGGCTCATATAGTTTTATTATTCTTTCAATAGATGGCTTCAAGGTAAGCCACCTAGTTTTGCTGTAGCCAAGTAGCTTACGGTATTCGATTTCAGAGTTGTCACAAATTTCTTTAAATTTTTCGACGCGGACAGTGTACAGGTAAAAAAATGAATATATTTTCACAATAACGACTTCAATATCAACTGGAAGGCATTCTACTCCAGTTTGAATACAATTATTCAAGACGTGAGCAGCGCAATTTACCCCAATTAGAACATTTCCAGTAGTTTTTTGAAGTTTACTAAAAACGTTATTTTTACCTTTCCTCGCTGCCCCACCAAAATTACAGTTTGTGTTGTCAGCACATATTACCAGTAACTTTTGTTTTATTGAAAAATATTCCAAACTTTCGTCTATATATTTTGAAATAATGTCGGACGATTCCCCTGGAAGGTCTTTTATCTCCAAAATTTTTATAACAATACCTTGTTGAGGTGTAAAATAACGAACCAATAAAGGACACAATTTAATACTGCCATGATTGGAACAATCTGAATAAACTGTGACGGAATTTACTGTGAGCAGAGCAGTTTTAATTTTCGCGATGGAATTAGGTGCCAGAACATTACACACAATTGCTTCACATTTTGTGCGTGCGGAGGAATACATTTCATCAAAACAGCTTTTTATAAGTTTGGAAGTGCAATCATTAGATCTGAATGAATGGTTATGTTGGATTGTGTGGTACGTTCAGGTGCCTTCATTAATTGCATTCCTCTTTGCAGCTCCTTGAAAGTTTGTTGGGGCGAGAAAGCTGTGCAAAGTTTTGCTCGAAGCGGCAGCAACGTCGGAGTCTTTGTGTTTCTTCGTCTTGATGTGCTGCTCAATATCGTATCTTCCACCACTACTTATTGAAAACGTTGAAACGCATTTGGAACACTTAACCACGTAGGGTTTGTCAGATTTTTTTTATAAAAGTAAATTCCTTTTGAAGATCATTGTTGAAGTCACACTTTCTTTTTGGTGGCATTTCACAGATATCTAAATGTGTATATTAACAATTAGCAAAAAGTACCCGGCGTTGCCCGGGCACCCGAGGAAAATCTTTTCATACAATATCTTTTAAATAAAATTAAAAACCAAGACATAATTTTTGTAAGAAAAAGGGTTTTTTATTTTTATTTTGCCAAATTATGTTCGTTGAGTAAATAAAACAAACAGAGATGCTATTGTTTTTTAATATCGGGTACCTTCAAATCTTATGCTGTAATTTCGTTGGGGTAAATGATGTAATTTCCTAGCAGATTTCCGAATAAGATTCGAAATTACATCATTTCCTATACAAA
The DNA here is from genome assembly GCA_916050605.2 of Platycheirus albimanus. Taxonomy (NCBI): domain Eukaryota; kingdom Metazoa; phylum Arthropoda; class Insecta; order Diptera; family Syrphidae; genus Platycheirus; species Platycheirus albimanus. The sequence continues at coordinate 171,109,183 of OU696696.1, read as the reverse complement.
AACACATTTCGAAATTTTCTCATTTCCACCAAATTTGGATGAAATTGGGTTACAACCGAAATCGAACATCCCTAATTTCAAAATGATTGTGTTCTCGACTTTCAGCTGTTCTTAATATCTTAGTGAAGAGAAATTCAGAAATTCAAATTGCGCTGGCATCAGAAAATCCTGGATTGCAAATTTTGAACCTCAAAATTTGCAGAAAAAAATTAACGCATGGTAACACTCACTTGCACCGAGGTTGATATAATATTTCCGAAATATCCAAGATGGCTGAGCTTATGAAATAGGCCAGAACATAAGAGTTAAAATTTTACAATGTCTTCGGTATGGCCCAAGCTGTTAATTATTTGACGCAGATTATATTTTGGACAAAGGTTATCGATTCCGTTTCTTTATTCGGATTTGGACACCATGGTTGAACCAGGGGTTGCAGGTATTTAAAATTTACATATCGCACTAATGAGTACATTCATTGTAAACAAAACGAAACAAAAGGCAACTGCAGAAGTAAACAAAACAACAATTTGGAAATAAATCCAAGGCAAAGGCAGAAGTAAGCAAAAATAAACAAAAGGCAACTGCAGAAGTAAACAAACCAAAACAACAATTTGGAAATAAATCCAAGGCAACGGCAGAAGTAAGCAAAACTAAACAAAAGTCAACTGCAGAAGTAAACAAAACAGCAATTTGGAAATAAATCCAAGGCAAAGGCAGAAGTAAGCAAAACTAAACAAAAGGCAACTGCAGAAGTAAACAAACCAAAACAACAATTTGGAAATAAATCCAAGGCAACGGCAGAACTAAGCAAAACTAAACAAAAGTCAACTGCAGAAGTAAACAAAACAGCAATTTGGAAATAAATCCAAGGCAAAGGCAGAAGTAAGCAAAACTAAACAAAAGGCAACTGCAGAAGTAAACAAACCAAAACAACAATTTGGAAATAAATCCAAGGCAACGGCAGAAGTAAGCAAAACTAAACAAAAGTCAACTGCAGAAGTAAACAAAACAACAATTTGGAAATAAATCCAAGGCAAAGGCAGAAGTAAGCAAAACTAAACAAAAGGCAACTGCAGAAGTAAACAAACCAAAACAACAATTTGGAAATAAATCCAAGGCAACGGCAGAAGTAAGCAAAACTAAGCAAAAGGCAACTGCAGAAGTAAACAAAACAACAATTTGGAAATAAATCCAAAGCAAAGGCAGAAGTAAGCAAAACTAAACAAAAGGCAACTGCAGAAGTAAACAAACCAAAACAACAATTTGGAAATAATAATAAATCCAAGGCAACGGCAGAAGTAAGCAAAACTAAACAAAAGTCAAGTGCAGAAGTAAACAAAACAACACTTTTTAAATAAATCCAAGGCAAAGGCAGAAGTAAGCAAAACTAAACAAAAGGCAACTGCAGAAGTAAACAAACCAAAACAACAATTTGGAAATAAATCCAAGGCAACGGCAGAACTAAGCAAAACTAAACAAAAGTCAACTGCAGAAGTAAACAAAACAACAATTTGGAAATAAATCCAAGGCAAAGGCAGAAGTAAGCAAAACTAAACAAAAGGCAACTGCAGAAGTAAACAAACCAAAACACCAATTTGGAAATAAATCCAAGGCAACGGCAAAAGAAAACAAAAACACTATTTTAGCGAATTTCTTTTTCGTATTTGTTCTTCGATACAGCGGCTGCGTTTAGGGCAGGAATACAATATAGCGTTGCCCACAGCCAGCTACTGGCACGAAAATTGCAATCCACGCATATTTTCCATTCACACACACAAACTTTATAAACATGCCGGCTAACTGGCAGTAAAAGAAAAGAAAGTCTGGTAATTCAAAACGGGTGTGACATAAGTTCCACTGACCTTATTAATATGTCTGCTTTAAATAGGCACAATTTCCATGGACATTTTGAACAATTAGGCAATAGTCATAAGGTCCATGAACATTATGTCTATTTTAAAGTGGACATAATGTCTATATTGAAATTTTGAACTTCAAGTCTAGTTTTATTTATGGAAATTATTTATATATATCAAATGCTTTTGTTTAGGTCTATTTTGTATAATGGGCCTCTGATTCCGATGGCATTTTTCTTCTTAACTTGACGCTACCGATTGAATGGGTCGACTAAAGAAATTTGACTACGGACAAACAATTACTCAAAACAGAAATTCGTCTTTTTTATGCATTTGTGATTTTTGTTTGGCGTTTCCATTACCTTGACATTATGTCTACTTCAAAATTTACTAATTAAACATGTCTTTTTCGATTTCGCCATAAGGTCAATGGACATTATGTCTATTTCGTTCAGGGACCTTATGACTGTTTCCAAAAAGATTTGAAGTTTCCCGAAATGGCCAACGATATCATCTCTGTTTGCTTTTTTATTCAACGCACATAATTTGTTTTTAACCTATCGGCGACAATAGCTTTGAAAGTACAAATTGCGCAACTGTGAAAGCTTGCATAGCAAACTCGATTTTCCTTGCTAACCTAACATGTGCGAATAAAAAAGATGACAGTTAAATGTAAAATCCTACCAACTCTTATAGCAGCCGGATGAAAAGTTGGAACCACCCAACTTTGTTTCAGTTTTTCATCAGCTTACACTTGCAAGTTCATTTTTACTTTTGCCATCCACTGGCGCTTGTAAGTTTTCCAATAGGTTCATTTCAAAACTCTCAACAAACTATTTATTTCTAACATATGCCAAACACGCACCTTCAGCTGAAATGCAAAGAATAATGGCGGGCTTACACATGCATAAATTCACCGGCGAGCGCCTGTAACCGTGAGAGTACAAAATTTTCACGTTTGTAAAAGCTTACACACGAAACTTAATTTTCCTTACAAACTTTCCATGTGTGCATGAAAAAATGCATACTTCTTAAATACATGCGAAACGTAAGCAACTGCTGTTACCGGTGCATGAAAAGTTGATGAGCAACAGACTCTTATTATACTTTTATGCATGTTCCCAACCAACGCGTAAGTGTATGTTTACACATGCTTTTTGCTTTTTGCTTTCATAAATTATTCATTCATGTCAAATCACAGAAAAGGAACACGGCAGAAGTAAGCAAAACTAAACAAAAGGCAACTGCAGAAGTAAACAAAACAACAATTTGGAAATAAATCCAAGGCAAAGGCAGAAGTAAACAAAACTAAACAAAAGGCAACTGCAGACGTAAACAAACCAAAACAACAGTTTGGAAATAAATCCAAGGCAACGCCAGAAGTAAGCAAAACTAAGCAAAAGGCAACTGCAGAAGTAAACAAAACAACAATTTGGAAATAAATCCAAGGCAGAAGTAAACAAAACTAAACAAAAGGCAACTGCAGAAGTAAACAAACCAAAACAACAATTTGGAAATAAATCCAAGGCAACGGCAGAAGTAAACAAAAACACACTAAACAAACAGGGAATAAGAAAAAAAGGAAAAGGAGAAACGTCAAAAATATTTGAGAAATATAAACAACAATTTGGAAATAAATCCAAGGCAACGGCAGAAGTAAACAAAAACACACTAAACAAACAGGGAATAAGAAAAAAAGGAAAAGGAGAAACGTCAAAAATATTTGAGAAATATAAAATTTCTCATGATAAATTTAAGAGGTAAGTTCAAATATTATTAGATTAAACCTATTTAAAATAATTTATTTTTTAATTTAAATAGCCTATAACCTGGCCAGGGAATGGGGCAAGATTTTAGAATCCACTGTATTGCGAGGTAAGTGGTGTGTCGTCAGTTTATCTGCCATATACGGACAAACTGACACACAAACAAAATTATTCTTTTATATATAGTAGAGATAATAATTCGATTTCGTTGACCTATGTAACTAATAAAATAAATATTCACCTTTTTTATTGCTGATGCTAAGAGAACTTTCTTTGCTAAAGTGACTTTCAGTAAATCAAATCGTTGACAGGCAGGTGAAGTTTGACAAGCCGAATGAATGCGTTCAGTGAGAATGTCAATATAATTGAAAATTGAAATAGAAGTATTTTGCTATTGTAGTAGATCACTCTGCGTGAGTTGTTAAGGGGATATTTGCACTTTCATTTATAAATATAAGCATCGTATATCTGACATATTGTTCTATAAAGTATAAAGATTTTAAATCAACCTTCGGAAAATGAGCAAATACGGGACAAATACAGCCTAAATTACTTAATACGGGACACTTGTACGTCCCGGGTTTCTTAAAAAAAAAACCGGGACAGGTTATAGAAATACGGGACAGTCCCGGGAAAACCGGGTCGGATGGTCACCCTGTTTTTGGATGGTATTTTGATTGATATTTTGAACGAAGACTAATTTTTGTTTTCAATTTATAAACATTAAAAATATTAAAATACTAATATTATAAATGTGAAAGTTACGATGTTTGGATGTTTGTTGCTAACTAACGCCAGAACGGCTAATCGGATCTGGATAAAATTTGGCACAGAGAAAGCTTATAGTCTGGAATAGCACATTAGCTATTTTTATCCCGGTAAAATGTATGGTTACCGTGCAATAGATTTGTTTTAATTTTTGAAATCACAGAGATAGATTATAGTCTAGAATAGCATATTGGCTACTTTTTATCCCGGTAAAATGTATTTTTCCCGTGGGATAAATTTGTTTTAAGCAAACAATAAAACTTTGTATCCCGGTAAAATTTATGGTTCCCGTGGGATAGATTTTTTTAATTTTTGAAATCACACCAGAATGGCAGAACGGATCTGAATGAAATTTAGCACAGAGATAGATTATAGTCTGGAATAGCATATTGGCTACTTTTTATCCCGGTAAAGTGTATGGTTCCCGTGGGATAGATTTGTTTTAATTTTTGAAAGTACACCAGAATGGCTGAACTCATCTTAATGATTTACAAAACATTTCCAGTTTTGCTTTAACCGAAAAAATTGTTAGCATTCATCAGAATAAGGAACTAACATGTAAAAACTTAATTTTGCCCTTAATAGATTCCCCATGTTGCAAAATTATTTCTTTAAAGAAAATAACCCGAATTTAGAAATCAACTTTACTATTAAAAGATTATGACCACGAACTTACAAACCGCGTAACTTTGGATTAAATCGAATCCAATATTTATTAATCAAAAAAAGAACAACGAGTAAACAAATGTGCAACCGGCACCGCGCAAAGAAATTTCGTTTATTGACGAAATGTCAAAATAAAAGAGAGAAAAAGGATAAAGAAAATTGCAACAACAACTGCAATGATATATGCATTATGCAGTCTCACCGGCTAGTCAGCAAGGGGGATTCGTCGAATAAAAAAAGGTATTTAATCAAAGCGATCGTGTGTAGGTACATTTTATTGTAGGAATTAAAATTAAAAGAGATGTTTGGATTAAAGAGATATGGTTTGATGGTTTGATGGAAGGGGGTGGAACGTAAATACAAGTATTTACGTTACAGGGTGGGCGCCAGGAAACTTTTATGGTGTTTGCCTTACCAATATAAATCTGAAAAAAAAATGTCTTCAATTGCAAAGAATAAGACGGAAGAATTATTAATCCCAATGGGAAGTTAGAATCTTTTATTGATAGTTATTGTTCTGGGAAACCGTGGCAAATGCCGGGATAAAAACCCAGAGTCTTTTCGATAAAAAAAAAGAAAAATAGAACAATTGGATTTCGAGGTTAGCAGAAGGCTAATTCTCGAAATTAGGAAAAGGTTTTAGCAAATAAAAAAAAAACAATGGTTTGTGCCAAATGGACACAAAGAAAGATCACAATGGTAAGGGTTAAAAGGTTAAAATAAAACAAGGTCACGAGTCCCACAATCTTGGGAGAAATCGAATAATCAGCGAAGGCCTACTTTTATAACAATATATTTGCCCCACACAGGGTCACAAATAAAAACAAATTTACGCAATTTAAATAACCAAAATACAAGCTAAAATTCTGGTAACAACCAGACACAAAATACTTAGCTTCTGAACGTTTTCCAACCAGAATATCCTTCTCAATTTCTCCGCAGTATGTCTTTCAGATATCTCAATCTTTATCTATTTTGTATACCACAGTTCTAATATCAAATCTTAGTTTTGAAACAATATCTAGTTTTTCACTTCTCTTCAAAATTCGTTATTTCTCAAAAATTTCCTTCTCTTTTTCAAATCCAAAATTGAATTGTCATCCAAAATGGAGGCTTGGCTTGTCCACTTCGCCCCGACCATATAGCCATCCTCTTCGGATCTTTTGCGTGGTGGTGTTCTTGTCTCAGTCATGCAGCAGCATCTCGCCCATATATGCAGAGACGTGCGACTGAGAGCGGTGATACAACCATTGCACGCGATCCTATGCGTTGAGGATTCGATCCTCGTAGGCTCAGTGGACGTATTCAGCCGTATAATGTCAATTATATTTTATTTCAAAAGGCAAGTGAAAAACTAGTACACAACGCGCAAAGTCCCCAGCCCAAACCGGCCCAATCTAATTACTTTGAGAAGAATATTTTTGTTGGAGAGAATCCTAACCATTTTCCAACTAAAATGGTGGGAATTATAAACAAGAATAATCTAAATTCCATAGACCTTCGCGCAGATAATATTTACAGAGAAAAACACATCATTGCTATCTTTCTTTGATATCAGACACTTTACGGTGGGCACTCGGCCATTCTACATTTACGGTGGTGTGACTATAATTCACACTTTGTTGTGTTGTTGTGCGCTCGTTGGAAAGCTTGTCAATTGTTAGCTTCCTCTCTTTCTTTACTATACGTGCGAGTCTCCAGCTCTTCCGCTGGCTCAACACGATAGACTGATGCGTGTGAGTCTCCAGCTCATCCGCTGGCTCAGCACGATTAAACTCGAATACGTTGCGGGCAAGTCTCCAGCTCGTCCGCTGGCTCAACCCGATGGAAAATAACCTGCTTAGTTATCCTCTCTGAGTCACTCTCAAAACTCCCAGAGGACAACGGACTCAAAATGTGGGTCGAAAAATAGGAATGGATAGGATGGAGCGGAAACAAATATCGAGAGTTGAACCGTGCCAAAAGCGCACGATTTGACCAGGTTTTAAGAACCAAAAGAATGATTTTTGTTGCGGTAAATCTTACCGTAACACCCAGAAGAAAAAATACTCCAAGAATTAATACCAAATTTTAAGAAACCAGATATAGGTAAGAGTCTCAAAACGAATTTTGGTGTTGTTGTCACACGACCTATACCCATCAGAGGTACTAACGATGAACAAATCACAGAAAAATTCTTAACAACTATAAGAAAAGAGATACAAAATTAAATTTAAAAGCAATTGGGTTTTCATTTCCAAATTTGGGTAACAACACCAAGAACACTTTCAAAATGTTATTAGAAAAAATATTCGAAAAGGAAGATCTGCAAATTTATCTATATACTAACGAAAGGATCATTCTAAACGATCCCGAACTTATAGAAAAAGTCATTTTTGATTATCATGATTCACCTTTTGGCGCCCATTAAATTGTGTCACGAACCCTTAAACGAATAAGACATAAGTACTACTGGCCTAATATGAAGAACGACATTACTGAACACATAAAAAAATATGCGTCTTGTCAATTAAACAAGAGTAAAAAGAATTCTCCAGTACCTATGAAAATAACAACAACTAGTTCGCGGCCTTTTGAAAGAGTAGCCTTAGATATAGTTGGTCCTCTGTCAGTAAGCTATAACAATCAGAAATATCTATTAACATTTCAAAATGATCTCACTAAATTTTCAGAAGCCTTTACGATTCCGAATGCAGAAGCTTCAACTGTAGCGCGAGTTTTTCCAGGAAATATAATATGCCGACACGGTACTCCTACAGCACTATTGACTGACCAAGGTTCCAATTTTTTTTTTTAATGTTCAGAGAATTATGTACCCGGTAAAATGTATTTTTCCCGTGGGATAAATTTGTTTTAAGCAAACAATAAAACTTTGTATCCCGGTAAAATTTATGGTTCCCGTGGGATAGATTTTTTTAATTTTTGAAATCACACCAGAATGGCAGAACGGATCTGAATGAAATTTAGCACAGAGATAGATTATAGTCTGGAATAGCATATTGGCTACTTTTTATCCCGGTAAAGTGTATGGTTCCCGTGGGATAGATTTGTTTTAATTTTTGAAAGTACACCAGAATGGCTGAACTCATCTTAATGAAATTTAGCACAGAGATAGATTATAGTCTGGCATAGCATATTGGCTACTTTTAATAACGGTAAAATGTATGGTTCCCGTGGGATAGATGTTTTAATTTTTGAAATCACACCAGATTAGCTGAACGGATCTGAACGAAATTTGGCACAAAGATAGATTATAGTCTGGAATAGAATATTGGCTACTTCTTATCCCGGTGAAATGTATGGTTCCCGTGGGAAAGATTTGTTTTAATTTTTCCAATCACGCCAGAATGGCTGAACGGATCTGGATGAAATTTGGCACAGCGCTAGATTATAATCTGGTATAGCACATAGGTTTCTTTTTATCATGGTTTAATGTAGGTATGGAATTATAAAGCTATAATAGAAGAAGAAGCTAGATTACGAAAGATGACTCCTCAAGCTAAAGTCTACTTCTTGATCAGCTGAAACGCAAGCGAAGCCGCGGGTAAAGGCTAGTATCACATAAATACATAGTTTTGTAAAAAAAAACACAAACCTTACATATATATTTATACCTAAAGAAAATTAAAATAAAACATTGCTTTTGTTGTTTAACATATTTTTTTATATATAGTTTAGTTTTTAAAAGGAAGTGTATTTAATGAAGTCATACACATAGTGAATGATAACTTAATTATACATGAAATGAAAGATACTTTTATGATCTTTCATATGATACCTAAATTATTATCCTACGTACTATACTTTTTGAATTATACGTAGTTATTTGCTAAAATGTCGAATTTCTTCCATTTTTGATGCTCAACTTCAAGTCCAATTATCTCAAAATCCCCAAAACCAAATTCTAAAATATTTGGCAGATAGATCGAGCTGAACCTAAGCTTTCATTTGGTACCAGTTTCATTAGTGTACACTCTGGGCCCAAGCTATATAGAAAAATGGGTCATCTCCTTCCATAATATTATTGTTATGAACTACTTTCGCTTTATTATGTATTTTAGTAACGGTATTTTCATCAGATAATATCTCAAGAACTTCGTATGGACCTTCCCAAAGGGATGAAAATCAATTTTTTCTAGTTTGGTTTTTTAAAAGAACCTTTTCACCTACGTTAATAATTTTGGGTTGAGCAGATTTGTCATACCGGGTCTTTGAGATTATTTTCTTTTTACCAAGAGTTTCATTTGCTACCTGATAACCGTGTCGCAATCTAGATTTTAGCTCAAAAGAGTAATTTTCATAATTACAAATGGTCTTTGGATTTTGTGAGAATGTGCTAGGAATATTAGCAGGAAACCCATATAGAAGTTCGTAAGGCGTGTAACCTGTTCTGCTATGTGGTGTAGTGTTATACCCGAATATTGCATATGGAGTCCATATATCCCAGGTTAATTGATCTCGATTGACGTAGTGTCGAAGGTACTCGGCAAGGGTTTTATGACTACGTTCAAGCGCTCCGTTGGTTTGAGGGTGATAAGGTGATGTGTTGAGTTTTTTAATTTTTAATAGAGTACATAATTCTCTGAACATAGTACTTAAAAAAAATAAAATGCACGACTGGGTCGCACGAACTTGCTCTTATGATAAGCAATTGCGTAGTGGCTGCATATATGGATATTAAAAAAAATAAATAATTTCGAAAATTCTTTTATTTTTTAAATTAGTTTAAGAGTTTTCTCGGAAAAACTAAGTATGCAATAAAATTTCAAAGCTATACGTCAATCTAGGAAAACAAAATATTGAAAATCGTTCGACCAGTTTTTTTTAAAAAAGGTTATTTTTGAAAAACTTTTTCAAAAAATATTTTGAAATTTATTTGAGTATGCAAATATATGGCAATCTTTAGTTTACATTTGAAAAATAATTTAAAAAAAAATCAATGTACCCGTTTCCAACATATTTCGAAAACCAAAAATTTTTTTGAAAAAATTATAAAAAATCAAAAAACAAATTTTTTGAAAATTTTGAAATGCCATATTAATAAAATTCTGAATGACTTCCTGTGGCCGAAATTTTATTGAAATCGAATGTACAGTTTACGAAAAAATTTGATTTGAAAATACTGGTTCTATGAGAGGTACCGTTATTAGACAAATTTTGAAAAAAAATTTCTAACCAAAAGATAGACTGTCTTGCAAAAATAGCATTCTGAAAGTTTTATCAAAATCGTTAGAGCCGTTTTTGAGAAAATCAATTTTTGTCTTCAGGATTGTATGGCAGGTGCCGTTATTTTTGGACCTAGAGCAAAAATAAATAAAATGCACGACTGGGTCGCACGAACTTGCTCTTATGATAAGCAATTGCTTAGTGGCTGCATATATGGATTTAAAAAAAATTTAAATAATTTCGAAAATTCTTTAATTTTTAAAATTAGTTTAAGAGTTTTCTCGGAAAAACAAAGTATACAATAAAATTTCAAAGCTATACGTGAATCTAGGAAAAAAAAATATTGAAAATCGTTCGACCAGTTTTTTTTTAAAAAGGTTATTTTTGAAAAACTTTTCCAAAAAATATTTTGAAATTTATTTGGGTATGCAAATATATGGCAACCTGTAGTTTACATTTGAAAAAATAATTTAAAAAAAAATCAATATACCCGTTTCCAACATATTTCGAAAACCAAAAAATTTTTTGAAAAAATTATAAAAAATCAAAAAAAAAAGTTTTTGAAAAATTTGAAATGCCATATTAATAAAATTATAAATGACTTCCTGTGGCCAAAATTTTATTGAAATCGAATGTATAGTTTACGAGAAAATTTGATTTGAAAATACTGGTTCTATGAGAGGTACCGTTATGAGACAAATTTTGAAAAATATTTTTTAACCAAAAGATAGATTGTCTTACAAAAATAGCATCCTGAAAGTTTTATCAAAATCGTTAGAGCCGTTTTTGAGAAAATCAATTTTTTTCTTCACGATTGTATGGCAGGTGCCGTTATTTTTGGGCCTAGAGCAAAAATAAAAAATACGTTCCGAGGGACGGCCAAATAAATCCTAGATACCAAATTTGAAGCAAATCGGCCCATCCGTTCAGGCTCTAGAAGCGCGAACAGACAGACAGACAGACAGACAGACAGACAGACAGACAGACAGACGGACGGAATTCCCAGACCCACTTTTTTCGACTTCTCCATCATCGTAATGTCATGTGTGATTGTTATCTCGAAATTTTTTTTCTGCACGAATCCATAACTTGCCTTATAGTACCTATAATCGCAAGTAAAAATACGTTCCGAGGGACGGCCAAATAAATCCTAAATACCAAATTTGAAGCAAATCGGCCCACCCGTTCAGCCTCCAGAGGCGCGAACAGACAGACAGACAGACAGACAGACAGACAGACAGACGGACGGAATTCCCAGACCCACTTTTTTCGACTTCTCCATCATCTTAATGTCATGTGTGATTGTTATCTCAAATTTTTTTTTCTGCACGAATCCATAACTTGCCTTATAGTACCTATAATCGCAAGTAAAAATTGGAACCTTGGTCAGTCAATAGTGCTGTAGGAGTACCGTGTCGGCATATTATATTTCCTGGAAAAACTCGCGCTACAGTTGAAGCTTCTGCATTCGGAATCGGAAAGGCTTCTGAAAATTTAGTGAGATCATTTTGAAATGTTAATAGATATTTCTGGTTGTTATAGCTTACTGACAGAGGACCAACTATATCTAAGGCTACTCTTTCAAAAGGCCGCGAACTAGTTGTTGTTATTTTCATAGGTACTGGAGAATTCTTTTTACTCTTGTTTAATTGACAAGACGCATATTTTTTTATGTGTTCAGTAATGTCGTTCTTCATATTAGGCCAGTAGTACTTATGTCTTATTCGTTTAAGGGTTCGTGACACAATTTAATGGGCGCCAAAAGGTGAATCATGATAATCAAAAATGACTTTTTCTATAAGTTCGGGATCGTTTAGAATGATCCTTTCGTTAGTATATAGATAAATTTGCAGATCTTCCTTTTCGAATATTTTTTCTAATAACATTTTGAAAGTGTTCTTGGTGTTGTTACCCAAATTTGGAAATGAAAACCCAATTGCTTTTAAATTTAATTTTGTATCTCTTTTCTTATAGTTGTTAAGAATTTTTCTGTGATTTGTTCATCGTTAGTACCTCTGATGGGTATAGGTCGTGTGACAACAACACCAAAATTCGTTTTGAGACTCTTACCTATATCTGGTTTCTTAAAATTTGGTATTAATTCTTGGAGTATTTTTTCTTCTGGGTGTTACGGTAAGATTTACCGCAACAAAAATCATTCTTTTGGTTCTTAAAACCTGGTCAAATCGTGCGCTTTTGGCACGGTTCAACTCTCGATATTTGTTTCCGCTCCATCCTATCCATTCCTATTTTTCGACCCACATTTTGAGTCCGTTGTCCTCTGGGAGTTTTGAGAGTGACTCAGAGAGGATAACTAAGCAGGTTATTTTCCATCGGGTTGAGCCAGCGGACGAGCTGGAGACTTGCCCGCAACGTATTCGAGTTTAATCGTGCTGAGCCAGCGGATGAGCTGGAGACTCACACGCATCAGTCTATCGTGTTGAGCCAGCGGAAGAGCTGGAGACTCGCACGTATAGTAAAGAAAGAGAGGAAGCTAACAATTGACAAGCTTTCCAACGAGCGCACAACAACACAACAAAGTGTGAATTATAGTCACACCACCGTAAATGTAGAATGGCCGAGTGCCCACCGTAAAGTGTCTGATATCAAAGAAAGATAGCAATGATGTGTTTTTCTCTGTAAATATTATCTGCGCGAAGGTCTATGGAATTTAGATTATTCTTGTTTATAATTCCCACCATTTTAGTTGGAAAATGGTTAGGATTCTCTCCAACAAAAATATTCTTCTCAAAGTAATTAGTTTGGGCCGGTTTGGGCTGGGGACTTTGCGCGTTGTGTACTAGTTTTTCACTTGCCTTTTGAAATAAAATATAATTGACATTATACGGCTGAATACGTCCACTGAGCCTACGAGGATCGAATCCTCAACGCATAGGATCGCGTGCAATGGTTGTATCACCGCTCTCAGTCGCACGTCTCTGCATATATGGGCGAGATGCTGCTGCATGAATGAGACAAGAACACCACCACGCAAAAGATCCGAAGAGGATGGCTATATGGTCGGGGCGAAGTGGACAAGCCAAGCCTCCATTTTGGATGACAATTCAATTTTGGATTTGAAAAAGAGAAGGAAATTTTTGAGAAATAACGAATTTTGAAGAGAAGTGAAAAACTAGATATTGTTTCAAAACTAAGATTTGATATTAGAACTGTGGTATACAAAATAGATAAAGATTGAGATATCTGAAAGACATACTGCGGAGAAATTGAGAAGGATATTCTGGTTGGAAAACGTTCAGAAGCTAAGTATTTTGTGTCTGGTTGTTACCAGAATTTTAGCTTGTATTTTGGTTATTTAAATTGCGTAAATTTGTTTTTATTTGTGACCCTGTGTGGGGAAAATATATTGTTATAAAAGTAGGCCTTCGCTGATTATTCGATTTCTCCCAAGATTGTGGGACTCGTGACCTTGTTTTATTTTAACCTTTTAACCCTTACCATTGTGATCTTTCTTTGTGTCCATTTGGCACAAACCATTGTTTTTTTTTTTATTTGCTAAAACCTTTTCCTAATTTCGAGAATTAGCCTTCTGCTAACCTCGAAATCCAATTGTTCTATTTTTCTTTTTTTTTTTTATCGAAAAGACTCTGGGTTTTTATCCCGGCATTTGCCACGGTTTCCCAGAACAATAACTATCAATAAAAGATTCTAACTTCCCATTGGGATTAATAATTCTTCCGTCTTATTCTTTGCAATTGAAGACATTTTTTTTTCAGATTTATATTGGTAAGGCAAACACCATAAAAGTTTCCTGGCGCCCACCCTGTAACGTAAATACTTGTATTTACGTTCCACCCCCTTCCATCAAACCATCAAACCATATCTCTTTAATCCAAACATCTCTTTTAATTTTAATTCCTACAATAAAATATACCTACACACGATCGCTTTGATTAAATACCTTTTTTTATTCGACGAATCCCCCTTGCTGACTAGCCGGTGAGACTGCATAATGCATATATCATTGCAGTTGTTGTTGCAATTTTCTTTATCCTTTTTCTCTCTTTTATTTTGACATTTCGTCAATAAACGAAATTTCTTTGCGCGGTGCCGGTTGCACATTTGTTTACTCGTTGTTCTTTTTTTGATTAATAAATATTGGATTCGATTTAATCCAAAGTTACGCGGTTTGTAAGTTCGTGGTCATAATCTTTTATTATTATTATTATTATTATTACAACAACTCCGTCGATGAATCGAACGGAGTAGACACACTTACAAGCACTGGCAACTTAGGCCTTCGGCTCAAGACAACACACAGTAATACGACAGAGAGAGACAGACACAGAAGATAGAAGAACACACAAACGAATGCCAACAGCTCGCAGTTATTAGTTTGACGGTCCCCCATCTTACTACTAACCACGCGCAATGATGCTTGATTTCGCTGATCTATTGGGAAGCGATGCTTTATCAGAGCCAAGGCCGTTGACCATAATCTTTTAATAGTAAAGTTGATTTCTAAATTCGGGTTATTTTCTTTAAAGAAATAATTTTGCAACATGGGGAATCTATTAAGGGCAAAATTAAGTTTTTACATGTTAGTTCCTTATTCTGATGAATGCTAACAATTTTTTCGGTTAAAGCAAAACTGGAAATGTTTTGTAAATCGTCTTGCGATCGTTGAGATGATTGAGATTTATTTGTTTCTTTTTGTTCTTTTAAGCGCTGTTTTTGGTTTCTGGTAAGTACTATTACTTTATCGCCTGACTCAATTGGTATTCGACTGAGGGCGTCAGCATTTGAATTTATTTTACCAGGTTTGTACTTTATTTGTCTTGTCAACCTAGACATTGGGTCTTTAAGTTTCATAAGCCATTCTAAAGGCTTATGATCGCCTAGTCCTTCATCACTGGCGTCTGTTGTGACTATAAAAACTTCTTTAAAATTAGGGTACACTAGGATGGGGGGATTAATCATTTTTTGTTTTAGGACTTGGAATGCTTCGTCACAAAAAAGGTCCCATTTGAACGTGATGTTCTTCTTAAGTAGTTTTGTCAAGGTTTTAGCTATGTTGGAAAAGTTAAAAGTAAAACGCCTATAATAGCCTACAAAACCGAGAAATTATTTGATTCCCTTTTGATTCTTTGGTGTAGGATAAGTTTTGACTACCTGAATTTTGTCTGGATCTGGTTTGAGACCATCTTTAGATCTTGTGATCGTTTAGATCGTATCCATATATAACTATATCATCGACGTAAACAAAGCAATGTATTCCTTGTAATTCCATAAGTATTTTTCAGACCAAATGACATACGATTGTATTCATAGTGGCCATAGGGCGTACTGAATGCAGTTTTTGGCTTATCTTCCTCCTTTACCAGAATTTGATGAAAACTTTTAGCGAGATCCAGGGTGCTAAAATACTTTGCTCTACCTAGTTGGTCCAGAATATCAGAGATATTTGGTATAGGATATGCATCTCCGACTGTAAGTTCGTTTAGTTTAAAAAAATCCACTTAAACTCTCCAACGTTTGACATCCTGGCTGTCAGGTTTCTTAGGTACAATTAAATGTGGCGAATTCCAAGGACTAGAACTTTGTCTGATCATTATGTCATCTTCCAACATTAAGCTTACTTGTTTTTGAATTTCCTGTTTCTGTCTGTCTGGGAGTCGATATGGTCTAACGAATAGAGGAGGTTTACTTGTATCCGTTTTTATTTCATTATTCATTGCATCAAGTGTCGATCAAGTACTCGTCGTGTGCGGTCGCGTTGCTTCTGTGCGCGTATGTCACCCAAAAATAATCAAAAAAAAAAAAAATAAACCAAACCAAATTCACATACCACATACAAAGTGCAATAAATTTAAAATCATAAATTAAATTCAGCCCAAAATTCGAAAAAAATAAATAGAATAAACCAGTGCCAATTAAAAAGAAAAAGAAAAAAATACACCAAATAATTGGAATTAATATGGGCCTATACTTCACGGCTAAACTAAGTTTCGTCAAAGTTGATTTTTTTGTGTTTAGTTTTTCAAAATGGTAAGTGATTTTTGTGTTGTCTATTCAAATGTTCGAGGGCTAAGAAAGAATTTCTTTTCTGTGTACGCCCATACTGTGCAATACAGGCCAGCTGTTTTGGCATTATCAGAATTTTGTTTGTTTGGATATAACTTAGTGCCATTACTTTTTTCCCACCATGGTCTTTTATGTTAGGAATGATATTGCTTGCCAGAGCCTTCCCCAATATGGGCATTGTTCTAATACGAACTTTAATTTCCTGTGGCTCAAATTCACTGTCCGCAAGCATATCATTCATTACTGTTTTCTTTACAGGAGTCCGCATCTTGACAGCATGTCTACTTGTGATGAGTTAGATGTTCTGTCAGATTCAATTTCCTGAATTGTTTCCCATTGTCCTCACACTGAAGTAGGTATACCGAGATCTTTGCTGAGTATAACCATCTTACCCAGCTTGTCGATGAGCCTACTCGTATACCGGATGTTGATGGGCATTCCGCCCATACTCTTGAATTGTTCCTTTCTTCCCATTCTGATAAATATACTATTAAAGTAACTTCTCCATTTGGCACCTCCCCATTGTGTCATTTCAGCTAATTTCTCGATCTCCAACCATCCAGTTAAAGAAAAAATTCCCACTAGGACCGTTTGGCAATACGAGAAAGCCAACTGGGACGGTCTGAATAATTTCTTTTGCAACTTTAACTGGTCATTATGCTTCCTCGATAATGACATTGATGCCAGTGCTGAAATGATTACAGAAGCGATTTTTCTTGGAATGAGAACTTTTGTCCCTCACAGAACAAAATGTATCAAACCAAAAGAAAAGTCTTGGTTTACCGAAGAGTGTAAATACGCTATCAGGTTAAAAGAAGTATGCTTCCGATCATATAAAGCAAACCCAACTGAAACACAATTAAGTTAGGAACTCGTGCAGTTGCACGATTTATACACAAAACGAAATTTTTACATGACCAGAAGTTACGGCAAAAAATTCTGCAATGTCACAAAGGCAGTAAAAATTTCTGGTCATTTGTAAAAAAACGTCAAGAACTCAACTTCATCATCAGTTCCAACGCTCATAGTCGACAATAAACCAATTGTCAGCTCTTCAGAGAAGGCGAATATGCTCGCAGCTCATTTAGCTGCAAGTTCTACGTTGCCTGGAAGCAATAATGCCCCTCCTGTACTTGAGAACGCTAATTTTTCTATGGGACAGGTATTTTTCTGCACTCGTACAGTACCAAGAGTTCTTCAAGATCTTGATATACACAAATCCGCTGGCCCGGATGGTATACCCCCTATTCTTCTAAAGAGGTGTTCTTCATCCCTGCAAAACCACTGCGTAAGCTTTTTCATCGCTCCTATCGTTCAGGAATCTTTCCTAGTAGATGGAAAACAGCATTTGTCCAGCCCGTCCCAAAAAAAATGACTCCTCCTGCACCTTTTAATACCGACCAATTGCACTTACGTCCCTTCTTTCCAAGGTCATGGGAACGCTGATAAATCGTCAGCTCAAGAAATATCTCGAAGATCGGGAGCTTTGAAATAACCGGCAATACGGCTTTCGCAGCAATAGTTCCACTTGTGATCTAATGGCATATCTCACCGAACAGTGAAACAAATCTGTGCATCGCTTTGGCGAAAGCAAGATTATTGCGCTTGATATTTCAAAGGCATTTGATAGAGTTTGGCATGAAGCTCTTTTATCGAAAATGCGTGCATTTGGTATCGATGATACTCTTATTCGTTGGATTAGAAGCTATCTTCTGGACCATTCAAAACAAGTTGTATTAGACGGTTTCAAGTCTGATCTCCACAAAATAAATGCGGGTGTGCCCCAGGGCTCCGTTCTGTCTCCGACTCTCTTTCTAATTTTTATAAATGATCTCTTGTTTGTGACTTCTAATCGATGAAATTGTTTTGCTGACGACTCAACCCTCAGCTTTTCATATACGTTTGATAATTCACGGCCTTCAACTTCGGACGTGTTATTACAACGAAATCGTATGATAAGCTCATTAAACTCCGATTTAAACAGCATTGTGAATTGGGGTACTAGAAATCGTGTGGAGTTTAATGCGTCGAAAACTCAATGCTGTCCTTTGTCGTTGAAGCTAAACATACCCCCTATGCCATTATCCATGAATGGTACATGCATCGAGGAGGTCGAAAAGCTATCAGTACTCGGTATGTGTATCAGTGACAATCTTCGTTGGAATGATCATATACTTGAGATTGCCATGAATGCTGCAAGATGCTTAGGCTTTCTTAATAGATGCAAGAAGTTTTTCACCCCTTCTGATCTGGCTACAATTTACAAAGCGTTTATACGCCCTAAACTCGAGTATAACTCCCATCTCTGGGCAGGTGCTTCTCAAACTTTTCTCCACCTGCTTGACAGAGTTCAGAAAAAACCGTTAAAATTGATAGGAGAGAGAAACATTATGGAAACATTTCCGTCACTCGAACATCGTCGAAATGTCTCATGTCTTTCCATATTTTACAGGTTCTTTTACAAAAAATGCTCACTCGAGGTAGCCAGCTGCGTTCCACCCCTTAAACATTTCCCCCGTAATACTCGTCTTGCTAGGAACGCTCATCAGTTTACACTTGAGCCCAATTTCGGACGTACCGTGAAATATAGATTCTTTCGTATTATGGAATTCGATCATGTATTATGTTTTAATTTTGTTGGTTTGATATTTGGGCTCAATGATCAATGAAAACAATGCAGTTAATTAATTAAAAAACTAATTAATTTTTTCCCAACGTTTCTCCGGTTTTTTCCACCATCATCAGGGGTTCAGATTTATTAGTTCTTGGAAAACGAAATACAAAAGAAGTTTTGAATAAATCAAACAAGTAAATAAAACATAGTAGGTTTTGATTATGATTTAACTAATTTTAACAATTCAAAAACTTTATTTGAAAGCGAGCGTACAAGTAAGACTTACATCTTTTAACAATAATTGGATAAATGGCAATAAATTACTTAATCTAAATAATGAAAGGCAAAAGAGAGAGAGAACTGAAAATAGAAATTAGCTATAAATACTCAGTATACATAGAGAGTATTGGCATTGAATTTATGTTTTTAAAAATAAAAATAAAAAAATTAAAAATATATTTAATTGATACACATATATAGATAGAAATCTTTAAGAAAATGCTGTTAAGAGTTCCGAAGAAAATGAACAGAAATTGCATTTTTAAAATTTGCTACACTAATTATTTTCTTGATATACATGGGGAGAGAGTTCCATAACTTTATTGCATAGATCATAAAGAGCCGCGAAGAGTTTAAGAAGTTAAAATTTGGTACCATAAGCGTAACAGTTCTATTGGATTGAGCGAATCTAAGTTTTTTATAAATATAAGGAGGTGTTTTACTTTGAATAACTTTGTGCAAAATCATACAGCATCTTGCATCAAGATATTGCTGAAGGGAACATCCAAGGAGAAGCCGATGAT
This sequence comes from Platycheirus albimanus, assembly GCA_916050605.2. NCBI lineage: Eukaryota > Metazoa > Arthropoda > Insecta > Diptera > Syrphidae > Platycheirus > Platycheirus albimanus. Next base: position 171,089,499 of record OU696696.1, on the reverse strand, counting down.
AATGAGATATGTGTTCGTATCTCCGGAGTCCATATACGTATCTTATCATATCATTAAAAGCAACAACAAGTTTGTGTTGGGAGTGGGAATCAGGTTTGCAATACACCGTACAACCATAGGTTATTAAAGGTAAAAGCAAGGCTTTGACAAGTCTCAGCTTGGTATTAATTGGAGTTATGGTAGAAAAAAGCCACAGTTTACGCAGTCCAGCGTATATTCTTCCTACTACATAATTTGCATGGTTTTCGGCTGAAAGTGACTTATTTATTTTAATATCCAGACTGGTTACAGTTTCCACAAAAACAAGCTGAGATCGAGATAGATAAATTGGAGACAGAGATGAGGTATCAAAATGTTTTTTAGATGTCGGAATTAGTTGGGACTTGGACGGGTTAAGTGTAAGACTATTTGGGAGCGACCAATCATATATTGCGGTTAGATCTTCATTTAATATACATACCAAATCTTCCTGCAAGCCAATGGGGCGTGATATATAAACTTGTACATCATCTGCATAAAGATGCACCGTTACATTTGAACAAGATTTTTGAAGGTCATTTATGTAGATGCAGAACAGTATCGGTCCCAAAAGAGAACCTTGCAGTACACCCATTTGCAAATTCAAAAACTCTGATTGTAAATCACCTAATTTTACTCTTTGGCTACGGTTAGAGAGATAATTTTTAACAAGGGATACAGCTCTGTCATGGAATCCAAAACAATATTTAAGTTTTTTGCATAATATGTCATGATTAACCTTATCAAAAGCCTTTGAAAAATCTAGTAGACAGAGTATAGTCACATAGTCAAGGTCATATTGCACCCTTATATCATCCAGCACCTTAATCATAGCTGTTTGACAACTATGATGTGGACGAAAACCAGACTGTAATGGTGACAATAATTTACAATTATTGAGGTAATCAGATATCTGTGAGGCTAGAATTTTCTCAAAGACCTTCGAAAGACAGGGAAGAATGCTAATAGGACGGAAATCCGAGCAAGAGCTGGCATTCGATTTTTTGGCTATTGCACTTACTCTTTTACTATTGTATTACATTTGAACGAACTATTGATTTAAATAAAATTTAAAAAATTGTTAAACATTTAAAAAACAAAAACACTAAAATACGTCTTACTAACAAACAGAATTTTTTAGAACTAATATCACAGTTTAGATTCCGATATGGCAACACTGTAAATGGCGCTTATGTCATCAATGTCCTCTTTGTGGTTCATCGTTTTCTTTATTTTTTGTTGGATGCGAAGGCTTTCCAGGGTGAACCGTGTGTTCATTCTTCTTTCCTTGTCTAATATTTTGACGTTGTCAAAGTCTGCGTTGTGTTGATGGTCTAGCATGTGTTGTGAGATTGCTGTAGCTGTCTTCTTTTTCCTGATATCGGCTTCATGTTCTGACAACCTCACTCCTAGTGCACGTTTTGTTGTTCCAATATATATTTTTTGACAAGTTTCGTTTAGTTTGCCTTTGCAGGGGATTTCATATACAACATCATGTTGTTCGGTTATTTTGATGGGTGGTTAGTACTTTTCCGATGTATTTGGATAATCCATAACAGGGAACATTAGTGGATGCTGCTATTGGACGAAGAGGTAAATTCGGTTTGTGGATCTTTGGAAGGCCATATAACACTGGCGCCGAGGGTGCAGAGCATGTTAACTTCACTTTTTCACTTAAGTTAATGTACTGTTTTTTATAGTTTTTTAATTAGTTAATGATCTATACAAAAAACAGTACATTAACTTAAGTAAAAAAGTGAAGTTAACATGCTCTGCACCCTCGGCGCCAGTGTTATATGGCCTTCCAAGGATCCACAAACCGAAT
>OU696696.1:170890124-171075124 GCA_916050605.2 Platycheirus albimanus | reverse complement strand
ACACATACACATACACATACACATACACATACACATACACATACACATACACATACACATACACATACACATACACATACACATACACATACACATACACATACACATACACATACACATACACATACACATACACATACACATACACATACACATACACATACACATACACATACACATACACATACACATACACATACACATACACATACACATACACATACACATACACATACACATACACATACACATACACATACACATACACATACACATACACATACACATACACATACACATACACATACACATACACATACACATACACATACACATACACATACACATACACATACACATACACATACACATACACATACACATACACATACACATACACATACACATACACATACACATACACATACACATACACATACACATACACATACACATACACATACACATACACATACACATACACATACACATACACATACACATACACATACACATACACATACACATACACATACACATACACATACACATACACATACACATACACATACACATACACATACACATACACATACACATACACATACACATATGCATACACATTAACACGTTTAGAAGACGTACTTGACACATTAGGTAGAGTTTTCTACATTAGATATGACTAGTTCTTTTCACCAAATAGGACTTCACAAAGATTCAAGACCACTTACGGCTTTTTCCACCAATAAACGAAATTTTATATCTTAATGAGAGTCTCTTAAATTTGTAGTGTCCATAACAATTTAACAGACTCCCATTTGGACTTAAAATTACGTCCAACAGCTTCAAAGAATGCTTACCATCGCTCTATTTGGACAAGAATCAGAAGCCTTCCTATACGTTGATGACATTATAATCTACGGTTGCAGTCTAAAACACCATAACGAAAATCTAGTACGTGTACTTGTACGACTTAAATACTACAACCTTAAGCTAAATCTAGAAAAATGCAATTTTCTCTGCCGTGAAGTAAGATATCTAGGCCACCCAATTACAAGCAATGGCGTAAAAACTGACCCTGCAAAACACAAAACGATAAAAGCGTATTCAGTCCGTAAAAATGCAGATGAAGTTAGACGATTCATAGCTTTTTGCAATTATTACGATAGGTTTATACCAAATTTTGCTAACATTGCACAAAGCCTTAACGCTCTTTTAAAGAAAGACACGAAATTCAAGGGGGATACAAACAGTGAAATAGTATTTGATACTTTAAAAAATAAACTTATTGAGCCTCCAATACTATGTTACGGTGAGATTTACCGCAACAAAAGCTATTCCCTTGTGGTTCTTAAAACCTTTTTCTGATCGTGATATTTTGGTCACGGTCTGAATCTTAATACCTGTTTTCCGCTATATCCTATCCATTCCTATTTTTCGACCCACATTTTGAGTCCGTTGTTCTCTAAGAGTTTCGAGAGTAACTCAGAGACAGCAGGTCCTTATCTTTCGTGTTGAGCCAGCGGATGAGCTAGAGACTCACACGCATTAGTCTATCGTGTCGAGCCAGCGGACGAGCTGGACACTCGCACGCAAAGTTAAGAAAGTGAGGAAGTTAGCAATTAACAAGCTTTCCAACGAGAACGAAAGAGGAGTCTACAACAACAAAACAATGTGTGAATTATAACCACACCGACGTAAATTTAGGATGGCTGAGTGTCCACCGTAAAGGGTCTGATATAAAAGAAAGGTCGCAATTATGTGTTTTTCCCTTTTTAATATTATCTGCGCTAAGGTCTACAGAATTTAGATTATTCTTGTTTATAAATCCCACAATTTTTGTTGAAAATGGTTAGGATTCTTTCCAACAAAAATGTTCTTCTCAAAGCAATTAAGTTGGGCCGGTTTGGGCTGCGCACTTTGCGCGTAGTGTCGTAGTTTTTCACTTGCCTGGTTTTAATAATATAATTGTAGTTATACGGCTGAACACGTCCACTGAGCCAATGGGGATCGCATCCTTAACGCATAGGATCGCGTGCAATGGTTGTATCACTGCTCTCGGTCGCACTTTTCAGCCTTTATGGGGAAGATGCTACTGAAAGACAGAGACAAGAACACCACCACGCAAAAGATCCGAAGAGGATGGCTATATGGTCGTGGTGAAGTGGACAAGCCAAGCCTCCATTTTGGTTGACAATTCAATTTTGGATTTGAGGAAAACAAGAAGAAATTTTTGAGATAGATAAAGAAAAGTGAAAAAATATTGTGATTAAAGCAAATTTTGGAAGAAAACTTAGGGAATAAAGAGGAAAATCGATTGAGGAAATCAAGAGTTTAAATTGGAAATGCCTTGTGAAGAATATCCTGGTTGGAGAATTGTTGGAAAAGCTAAGTATTTCTGTGTCTGTTTGTGTCCACAAATATTTGTAGCTTGGCTGTTGTGTAGTTCATTTCGTTTGATTCGTTTAGTTTGTGACCCTGTGTGGGGCAAATAAATTGTTGTTAAAGTAGGCCTTCGCTGATTATTCGTTTTCTCCCAAGATTGTGGGACCCGTGACTGTTGTTTTTGACCTTATAACATTCCATTACCATTGTGATCTTTTTTTGTGTGCTTGTGACAAACCATTGTTTGTTTTTTTGATTTGCTCCTATTGTTTTATTTCGATTATTAGCCTTCTGCTAAATTCGAAAAACTATTGTTCTTGTTTACTCTATTCTGATTCTGGGTTTTTATCCAGGTATTTGCCAAGGCTTCGGAGACCTTTAAATAAAACATTTGAATGCTCCATTCGAGAAATAAACTAAAATCTTATATTTCACTGAAATTCCTCCAATAAAATTTGTTGGTGCTTTTTTTTTTTGCAAACAAAAATACCTGGCGCCCACCCTTCAACGTTAATACTTGTATTTACATTCCACCTCCTACCATCAAACCATATCCCTTTAATTTGATCGTCGTTCTTTTTTTTCTGCCTACAACAAAATATACCCAGTTACCTATTATAATAATTTCTTATCACACACGATCGCTTTGATTTTGTTTATTTTTTTATTCGACGAGTCCCCCCCGCTGACTAGACGGAAGACTGCAAATACAATTGCAGTTGTTGTAGCAATTTTTCTTTATCCGTTCTCTCTCTTTTATTTTGACATTTCGTCATCAACGAAATTTCTTTGCACGGTGCCGGTTGCACATTTGTTTACAATCGTTCTTTTTAATTAATTAATATTGGATTTGAAATACATAGTCCTAAGTAGCGCGGTTTATTTGTTTCGTCTTAATAATTTCTCTCATCCTAAATTAATTTCAAATCCGGGCTTCTACTATAAAAAATATTGCAACAAAGTGGCGTCCCAACGTGGTGCAGCGGTCGTTTTTGGAGAAATTAGTGTTCGTGTGGTATTGAGTATTGTTCTGTTGTCGTTCTTTTTAATAGATATACTATAAAAAAAAGTTTATTCTAACACTGTTTTTTTTATATAGGTGTTTTTGTTGGAAATACACCCACCCCTTGCCCATCAAACTTATTTTTGATCGGCAGATTCAATCAGCAAGTATATATTACATACATAAATATTAAATACCTATATAGTAGATACCTATAATTTTTTTTTTACATTGTAAATTTTTTCCTTCTCGTCTGTTGTTGGCCTTGAATTATATTTGATTCAATCATAGCCAGGGCCGTCGCGAATTTAAATTTAGTAGTGTAGTAGTATTTTTTTTGTAATTCTCTACCAAATTTAATCTATTATTTCATTAGTATTTTTTTTTAACTTATTGTTTTATTTTTATTATTTTCATTTCTTTTATTTGCGATTAATTTTTTTTTTATAATTTTAATATTACTTAGGTAATTGGGTTTGATTTTTTTGTGGGTTTAATTTCTTTTTTAATTTTTTTTTTATTTTTTTCGTTTGAGATCTTTTTGGATTCATTTCGTTTTATTTAATTGATTTGATCAGATTTCGTTATCAGATTAAAGTGTTTTTATAGTGTTTTCAGTTCTTTTCGGAAATTAGTTGTTTGTTTATTTACCTATCTAATATGGAGATTAATAGATTAGCCCAAGACGAGCTTGCTTATGAAATGAAATGGAGAGGGTTAGAGGTAGGATCCATAGACGAGCTTATCCATTTAGTTTTGAGGAAGACCGAAAAGCGGTCGAGGAAAAGTTATCAGAAATAGGGAAACTTATAAAAAACCCTCCTAGGTTAGAAACATCGAAAGAATATTTAAAGATTTTACTTAAGTAGAATGGGGATTAGGTAGATTGGATAGGTCGGTTCCGGAAAACGCCAACGAGGATAAGAACAAGCTGGCTCTTAAAAAAAATTAGTGATGACAATGGCCCAGTTAGAAGTAGATGAGGAAGGGGAAAATGAAAAGGAGAAAGAACAGGGGATATACCTTATTGAGGAACAGAAGAATATTTCGCAGGTTGAAAATCAGCGGTCAGCTTAACCTCTAAATAGCAGGTCGGTACCTACTCCTGAAAGTATATCGACGGGCATAGAAGTAGAAACTAATAACGTGGAGGTTAATAGGGATAGTTTGAGACGAAGTAGTCAGATTGTAGAAAGAGTTTTTATTAATCAGGAGCGGTTTGAGAATTTGTCGAAATGGGATGTTAAATTCACTGGCGCTGTGTTGCCTCAGCGCTGTGTTGCCTCAGTGAACGCGTTTTTAGAAAGATTAGAAGAGTGCCCGGTGTGTGACGGAATCTCAATTATTCAGAGCAGCGGTAGATTTATTTGAAGGGAAAGCACTTATTTGGTATTGAGCGATTAGGGTTTCGGTAAATTCATGGCAAGAACTTATCAGAGAGTTGAAGCTGGAGTTGTTACCACCGAATTACGACGATTCGATGTTAGAAGAGATTAGTCATCGCACTCAGGGAAAAGATGATTCCATCGACGTCTATTTGGCGACAATGCAAAACCTGTTCGGTAGGCTTTCTGAAGAAATATCAGAACGGAGGAAGCTGTCAATAATTCAGCGGAACTTGACACCTTTCTACCAGACGCAACTAGTTTTGGGTAGAATAAATTGCGTTTCTGATTTAGGTCGAGATTTAGAGGCAGTTGGGACCAATGTGGGATCTTATGTTCCACTCTCCAGTGTTAGTAATAGGACGTTGCTAGAACCGAATCTAGCATACGTAGGTTTAGAAACTCCAACAGTATTGGTTGTTACTGAGAGCAACCAAACTGATCGACAGGCCCCATCTCAAATCAGCCGCAGACTCGAAACCAAAACCCATCTCTAGGAACTCTCAAGTTGTTAGTAGAAGATCTGATCCGGTTGTTAGGTGTTTCAATTGCAATGGTGTAGGCCATTTAGCAAATAGGTGTTCCGCTCCTAGGAGTTGCTATGGTTGTGGTAGAGTTGGAATTACTCGAAGTTACTGTCAACAGTGTTCGAGGAATATATGTCGAAATAATAATTTGGGAAATCTAGACGCACTCTCGGGTCAGTAGGACGAGAGCGTCGTTAAAATCTTTTAGGTTGCCTACTGGCGACCATTCGGCTAAAATTCATTTAGGTTTCACACTCGCGCAAAATGGTAGTGTGAAGGGATCGCACCAGCGATCACTTAATTAATTGCCTCAAACCTCAAAACAATTAATAGAACATTCAACCTGCTTCGATATTTAATATCCATATTCCCATCGCATTACATTTCATGATCAGCTATAGCAAAGCCAAAGCACAAACAATACAACATTCATATTTCCGTTGGCACACTCAGTGCATTGTGCATATAGCTATAAATAAATGCTCATATAGTTCAACTAGCACCTTAAGTGCACGAGCTATATAATATGACACCAAATATACAACAACACTTTCAGTGATTGAAGAAAAACAAACATAATTAAGGGTCGCTGACTTATGGTAGTAAAATATGCATCATAAGCAAGCTAGCCCAAAACACTTGAAGTGCATGGCTATTATGCTGATGCTGCATTTTATGGGAATTCTTATTGAATATCGAAGTATTGTTGCATATCAATACAGGCATTATTTTACTGACAAATTTTGTATAAAAAGAGAAGAATAAAATTAAAACACTGACTTCTTATTCTACATTCAAAGATTGCGTTTTACTTAATAAAGCAACTCGCTGGAGTCAAGGCAATTTTTGATATACATAATTATAGTAATATAGACGCCCTATAGAGCTACTCGCTTTTGGGTTAAGGTTTACTAGGCTACTCGCCGGACCACGTCTAAATTGCTAAGGAATATAAGTCAATATATATACTCCAAGCGTTATCCAGCATACAGACTTTGCATGGCGATCTTGCCAGACTAAAGGACTAAGAAGAAGACTTTGAGCGAAGCTGACAAGAAGATCTGCTCGAGCTCCGACAAGACAACCTGTGCTGCAGATTTAATAACTTTTAACCGGTCAGAGGCATTTACACCATTGACATCGTCGCCGATAGCTACAACCAACAAGAAGAAACAAGACTTTGCATAGGACACATCCAGCTTAGATGTCAGAGAAAATCCGCTTGGCTTTGGCAGCCAATCTAATAGAGCAGGCCCAAGCTCTAATTAACCAACCGAAAATAAAAACAGTGGAGGCAGGACCAAAGCCTATCACTATAGAGGATTATAAAAGGAGAAACAACATAAAACGTACACCGGAAGCAAACATTCCACCAGTAAGCAAACGAGGGGGAATACAGGTGAAACTAAAAGAACACCTCATCGAGCTGCATAGATTAGCCAACATACCTGGCCTATCTATAGAAGGAAGACTGAAATATCTAAAAGAGATAAGAAATCTAAAGGGAGCTATCCGCTCCTCCAGGCAGAAGAAAAGAAAACAAAAACAACAAGACGAAAAGGCGTTCCATAACCTGTTTGAAAAAATGGTAGAAAACAACAAGAAGCATCTCTAAAGAATGGGTAAAGGACAGTCCCAAATAGAAATGGTAGTTGTGAACAACAACGTACCTCAATTAAACAAAATTAATGAAAAATCTAACTATGAAATAGACTTTTTAGCAATTTTAATAATTATAATAATAACATTTTTCTTAAAATACGTCCACAGGGCAGTTAAGAAAAAACTTAATAATATAGCAAGAAAAGAAATAATAAAAAATAATATTGTAGGCAGAAGAATATCTGTTTAAAAAAAAAAGCATAATAAAAATTTTTTTAATAAATAAATATACATATGTATTCTTTAAAATTTGTATGTATCAAAAAACTTATGGAAAATCTGAATAATATTATAGAAGAACTTCACCACATCTTGAGAAATCTGAGAAAAGACGGACCAAATAGAAAGAGGTCAAAAGAGTCAGGAAACCAAAAAAAGAACAAGTTGAAGAAATTTTCAAAAGAGCGCGTATTCAGGCTAAACTCTTAGAACAAACATTATCCGAACAAGGGAAAAACGACCTTCAGCCACTTTACGATAATTTATATAGATATCATAAAGAGGCCTTAGAAAGAATTACAGCTAGTATAAAGCAAGAAGACGTAGAAAAAGAACCAATTTTAGTAACAACAAAAAATACAGACAAAATGGCAGAATTTGATTTTAGTAAGGCACAAAAGTTGCCTGTACTTAATTGCGAAGCAAATGACAAAAGAGCAGAAAATATTAGGGATTTCATAAATAATATAGAGTCTTACCATGATACATTAAATGAATCTTCAAAACCTATGCTAATCAAATTTATATTGAAATGTAAAATCCAAGGAAGGGCATTGACTGAATTAGGAACCGCAAAAATTATAACAATTAAACAATTAAAACAAAATTTAATTGCGAAATGCGGAGATAAGGACACAATAGAGAGTATTTAAGCTAAACTAGATAGATCACGTCAAAAAAATCGACCTATGCGAGAATTCGTGTCAGAAATAGAACACTTATAGTATCAAAAATGACAGAATTAGAAATAACCATACAAGGGGAGCAGTCTAGAGAAACATTAACAGCAGCAAATGAACGTAGAGGTTTAGCGTTTTTAAAACAAGGAGTTAATGATAGATACAAGATAATTTTGGATAGTGCAAGGCATAAAAACATGCAAGATGCTATAACACATCTCTTAGAGTTAACTCCAAGTACAGCCCAAGTAACAGAAAATATCAGATATGCCAACAATTTTAGTTATTCTAATGCCCAAAACCAAACAAACCAGGGTTTTTCACCTCGGAGTTTTCACAATAACTACCGAAATAATGCTAATAATTCTAGTAACATGTATCGAAATTTTCCACGACAAACATATTTTCGTAGCAATTACTTTCAAAATTTCCCAAGGCAAAATAATTTTAACAATAATAGCAATTACCAACGATCATATTACCAACCACGTTTTAATTCGCCACAGAATAACAATTCTATTCAATATATTAACACAAATAGAACCAATCCAAATAATAACCAATCTAATTTTTATAGAAGGGACAATACTTATCAAAATAATTCCAACATAAGAGGCAATGAAAGAAACGCTGTGAAGAATAACCGAAATAATAATAGGGAAAGGGAAACAACTTATATTATAAATGAGGGAAACGAAATACCCACCGAGGGGGAAGCCAACCTATCGGGGGGAAACAACACATAGCCATATGTGCAGGGGGCATAACAAACGGCCTATATGTAAAATTTAAGATTAACAATAAATCAGGTATAAGATTTTTATTAGATACAGGAGCATCAATTTGCACAATTAAGCAAGCAGTTCTGGATAAAAATACAAAAATAAATGAAAATAATAAAATAACAATACAGGGTATTTCCGGTAATTTAAGAACAGTAGCCACTAGCATAAATAGCGTTACAATAGGACAACGCGAAACATCCTATACTTTTCATGTAGTACAAGACTCATTTCCAGTACCTGTAGATGGAATCATTGGTGCTAATTTTCTTAAAGATTTTGGGGCAGTAATAGCTTTGCTATATATTCTATAGTACAACCGAAAAGAGGGAAATTTGTAGCGACATCTATCAGGGAATCTCGCAACACTGAAAATTTCTCCAGGTTGGAGATTTGGAGAGTTGCAAATGCTGCAAATATGTTTGACTTTGCAGATTGAAAGAAAGAGAATGCTGTATACAATTTAATTAGGGGTTCGAGGAAGACAAGACACACTTATTTTTGAATAGAATGCTATAGGAGGCAACATGATATAAATTGTTAATAAGTAGAGTGGGGGATTATGACGGGTAATGAATAAGGTGGATAATGAAATAAAAACAATTTTCGTATGGAATGAAAGAATGAGAATATATTTTGATTGTATTGGATGTGGGCGGAAAGCGGTGTTTTTGTTAAAATAATTTCGTTGAGCATTTTTGGCAATTCATAAACATTTGAAAATTCAAACTTGCCAGGATTGCCACCTACAATGAAAAAAGAAAAACTTTCAATTTTGAATAATATACGAATTACCTACATATTAGATATACTTTTTATAGGAAGATGTTTTAATGCAGGTTGGTTGGTTGGAGTTTTTTGAGTAGGTATCTACGAAACATCATTGAAAACTTAAAATTTTATAGGTAGGTAGGTATACATATAGCACCGCCGGTGTAATAATAGCTGACTATTCAGTCGATTTGACCACATAGGTATATTAAACTTGCAATTGTGTCGATATTACACCGGAGGTGCGATATGTATGTACCTGTAACTAAGTAATTATAAAAAAAATTACAAATAAATGTCACCACAATTGAAAATGAATTTTTTTTTGTGATTTAAGATTCAAATACCTACTTCAATTTTGATGAAAATTAAAGCTATACCTATGTATATTTGGCATAACTAAAGATTAAGTCACTTTTTTCCGTAAAATTTGTCATTCGTGAGATATACCTACTTACCTAAGTGAGATTGAGTTCTTCTAACAAAGAAATTTACAATATAGGTATGTAGGTATTTCTTCAAAACACAAAAAAGAAATTTTTTTTAACTTCGCTTATGAAAATAACAACTTCAATGCAAACTGAAGCTTATATGTATGTATATTCTTTCAAAAAAGAGTTTTAATTTTGTTGATAGAAGTTATCATAAATTCAATAACAAGGATTTTTGAAATGGAAAAAATCCAATGGTAACTCTGAAAACCGCTAATGAAAAAAAAATTTGCGTTTTGGCTGGATTTGTTAACTTTGCCTATTTTGTGTTTCATATCATAGGTGTTTGATACATAGGTGTTTAAGTGAAACAAAACACATTCTATTTTACGTGTTTCGCGCTTTTTAAATAAAGCCATTATTGTTCTGCAATATTTCATCCGTGCGTGTTGTGCTTAAAAATAATTCAATACCTACCTACCTAATTGCAATTATTTATCAAAAATAGTTTTTTTTGAAAACTAGTTACCTATTATTTCAGTGTTTTAGAATAATTTTAACCCCAAACAAATACAAAATTTGTCGGTGTTTAGTGCCTACCCAACCTTTTTCAAACTTTTTACTTTTTTAATTTATATATTTTAATTTGAATTTTTATATAATAATATAATAATAATATTTATAAAATACAATTTATACCTATTTAATCACGGTTCCCTTTAAGTTCTAAAAATAAACACCTTTTTCCCTTCGCGTAAAAAAAATTAAGTTCCGGAAGTTCTTCCTACCTACCGAATAGAAAATAGAATTTTCAAGTTCCGGGTGTAAATAAATTAAGTAATTGCGTGAAATTGTGCCTTCGGGAAAAAACTAAAAAAGTGAAATTGTGAAAAATAGTAAGAAAAAGTAAAGGTGTCTAAAGCAGGCATAAAAAAATAAAAAAAAAATATAAATATCTGTTTTAGTGTATTGTGCCGTCGGAAAAAAATTCATACAAATCAAAAAAAAGGAAGTGAGTTTTTTTTTTAAATATATTCATAAATATTAATAAATTATATACAAATTTTTTCTTAAATTTTTTTATTTTTCAAATAAATTTTATTCTGTTTATTCTTTTTTACTTTTTAAATTTTTATTTTTCAAATAAATCACATTTTTTTTAAATAATAATGGTATTTTGTTGCTACGTTAACTGCGAAGAGAGCCAAAAGTCAGAAGGATTTTTGTCTTTCTTCCAGGTGCCGACTGACGAAAGAAGGGTAGTGTGGATTAAACATGGAAGGCTTTCACACATTAAGGACCCGCCAACTAGGTCCTTTATGTGTGAAAAGCACTTCTATGAGAAAGACCTCATACCAAGATCAACGAGGAAGGTTCTAAAAGCAAATGCACTACCTGTAGTTGCTGATAGCTCTATATGTAGTTGCAATGAAAACGTCATTGACAACTCATGTCATCGGGAGATGCATGCAAGGATTCGACCTACCGCCACCGTTACATCGCAAATTTTAAGCTTTCCATTTCCAGTTCCACGCCCTCCTAAACTGCTAAAGCGTGCCCACTCACCACAACCAACACCCTCTCTCATACCGTGCAGCCCAAATTTGCCTCTGAAAAATTTGGCACCAAAATGCACGAAGACGTATATAAGAGATTTGTCTCTACCAGCTGTGCCTTCAACTAGTCAGGCTTCTCCGTCCCAATTTCCATCTCCGCAATTGTATACATACAAAGCGGCCCCAATCCCAAGGACAAGACGTCCCAGCTTTATTCCCATTGCCGCACGTTACTGGAGCACCCCGAAAAGGGTCCAGAATGACCCCTTCTATAGGCTTCGACAAACTTTGGAAGCGAAAATGGATGCAGAAAAATTTTCAACAGAGACTCGCACTTTTATTTTAGCACAGCTTTTCCACAAGCCGAATACCATGTACGAACCCAACGAGAAGGACATATTTTTAAAATTTTATTTCAAGTCCCCAGCGTGCTACAATTACATGCTAAGCGCAGGTTTTAAACTGCCATCTCAAAGTACCATATACCGATGGCATGCAGAAATAAGGCTACCAACCGGCTTCTCTGATAGGATTAAGTTTTTGCTGAAGGAAAAAGCAGAAGAAATGACAAAAATGGAAAAAAAATGCGTACTAGTGTTTGACGAGATGGGGATACAAAAGGAATTGGAGTACAACATTAAAGATGATATGATTTACGGCTTAACGGATTTTGCCGAGTTTGGGAAGAAATCAATTATAGCCTCTAAGTTAATCGCTTTTACACTTAGAGGGTTGAATAAAAATTGGAAGCAGACCATTGCTTACTACGTCGGCTCACCAAATGGCCTGGAGTTGTCAAAAATGTTGACTTCTATTATTACAGAAGTAATAAAGTGTGGCTTAACCTTGGTTGCAACAAGCTGCGACCAAGGAGCTTCTAATATTTCAGCATACAAAAATCTTCAACCACATATAGCGGAACAACCCTATGTGGACGTAGAGCGACATAGAGTTTTTCTAATGTACGACTATCCACATCTCTTCAAGAGTGTGAGAAACAATTTGTTGAAATACAAATTGTGGATTGGAAATGATGTCGTGGATTGGGGTATAATAAAGAAGTTGTATGAAGCAGACGTGAGAGGCATGACTTTCCAAGCTTGTTTTAAACTAAGGAAAGCCCACGTTGAGCCAGGACCATTTGATAAATTGTCAGTGAAACTCGCTACCCAGGTGTTCAGCGCTAATGTGTACACGGGGATTAAGTACGCATTGAGTATTGGCTTTTTTAAAACGGAAGAAGATAGAAAAAATGCTGCTTCAACAGCAGAATTCATTAAAAGGATGAACGCTTTGTTTGACAATTTCAACACTGGTGAGCTATTCTCGAGAAATCCGGATAAGCAACCAATATCAGAAACCTCAGAGACCATGAATGCCTTAATAAGCGCAAGGGACTGGATTTCAAAATGGAATTTCGTGGGTACAAACAGACGCGCCCCTTGTGTGTTTGGACTAAAGCAAACAATCTTGGCAATTCAACAGATGTGGGAATACCTCAAAAGCGAAGAGCAGAGGTATCTCCTACCAGCACATTTAAACACAGATGTTGCTGAAAATCTGTTCTCCATGTTGCGTACCAATAAAGGGTCGTATGAGTCTAATCCATCGGCTTTAAGATTGATACGCAATCTGAAGCAGATAATTTTTCAACATATGACCCCAGCCCAACATTCCGGATACCAGGACGCTCAAGCAAAACCTCTACTTCAGGGAGTTGATATGAAGGAAATCGGGAACAATGATGTTGATGACGATGACGACTTTAAATTTAAAATACCCATCGAGGAGAATATAATAGAGGGTAAAATGGTATGTGTCTCAGATAAAGACAATGACCCCGATGAAGAGGATTGCTGTGAAGATGACGCAGAAGAGGACCTGAATTGCCAAGAAAAGGACACTTTAGTGATAGAACCTGACGCAAACAATGAAAAGCTACAAAAGGCAGCTGCTGCATACTATGCCGGATTTGCAGCGGAGAAGCTGAGACAAAAGCTCAAATGCGAGACCTGCTCTCAGTTCATGATAGACAATATTGACACAGTTAGGGAGGCAACTTTGTTGATAGAACTGAGAGCATATAAAACAAAAACCTCAACATCGACATTTGGAAAACTAACAGTTCCTTCGATACTTTTCGAAAGAACTGTTAGGAATTTCCAAGCAATTTTTGAAGCAGGCTTCTCGATAAACCAAATAAGGCAAAAGATAGGAGAAACCTGGTTATTGGATATCATGAGGGAAAATCCACAAATCTTACAACTTGACTGCAAGACGGAACACCGCAAGGAAATAGCAAAATTTTTACTGATCGGGCTGATCATTCTTACAATTAAAAAAATAAACTACAAATTAAAGGAAGTGAAAGAAAGAAAGGAAATAAAAAAAAAATTTATAAAACTTAGTTCTTAAAACTTAAAATGTAATTAATATTAAAATCAAATAAATGTATACTTATCCAAAAATATTAACTAGTCTATTTTTTCTATTTAAAAAAAACACCAATTTATACTCTAACTTCTCTAACTTCATAGCATACCTATCCAATATTAATATAATTATTATTAAATATAGTCACAATTTACAAGTCTCATTTTTCTATTATTACCATTACAATCACCAATTTACTTAAATTATTTTTAATTAATTACATAAACGTAAATATAGCCACAATTTACAAATCAAATGTTTTTAATTAGTTACATAAATGTAAATAGATTCACGAGGAATAGGCCTACTGGGGAAACCTCAAAAAAAAAAACGCATTTAGTATTCTACCCCACTGGGTGATGTGGAAATGAATACAGCTTAAGAAAAGAACTTTGAAAAGTAAGTATTTCCAGTAAGTATTTTTCTTCATTATATGTTTCATTTTGTTCAACCCCCTTGTAAAACCTAAAAAAAATTAAATTAAAAAAAAATACTCATACGCCACAGTGTTCCGAATTAATACAATAAAAATTAAATAATTCGTTGTTAGAACACAATCCAAAGCAAAACAACAAAGGATTGAAGCCATCAAAGTATCCCAGCGACCCCAGGGTGACTTCAAATCTCAACAAACAAAGCTTTTAACTCTGTTTGTTGAACCTGACAATCCTAAAAGAATTGAAATAAATATGTTTTCGTAGTGGCGCTTGACTGTGGATGCCATAATCCCTTTATCTATCTTCAAATCATCCATCAATACACGATGTTCATCCAGCACCTCTGTATTTGGAACAAACAAGGTGAAACAGGACAATATCTTGGACCTCCGTTACAGAAGTAAATAGCCCGAAAAAACGCCGTTCCTTTACCACATTACCCTGGTCATCAAATTCTTTTACTCCTATACAATTCATGTATGTACGCCGATGGACTATTGAGATTAGATCTGATCTCAATATGTATAGGGAATCAAGGTTTGCAGAAGGAATCAACGTACTTTGACCTACTCTCATCAGGCCAAGGTCCTTTTTGCCATCACAGAAGAGTTTTTCATCTTTACCAGAAATAGAGAAGTATCCGAATACGTCAAAGAGAAATGTCAAAAATGTTTCCGTATGAAAACAAATAAATATTTGTGATTTTTGTATGCAAAAGCGATCGGACTTCCAAGAAAATAAACGAAAAAAATCTTCCTTTATAATTTAAAACAATTTTTTGTGAATAAACAATAGGTTAAATAGTGCCAAAGTGTTTTAAACAATTATTCTATAAAAAAAACTTGTATTGTGCGTTTAAACACGGAATAAAAGTGCGACTGGTTTTGGCGCGATTTATTCACTTTCGGTGGATTGATTAATAATTAAAAAATATATTTCAATAATATTTACTGTGTTTCAATTTATCGTGATAGTTGTTAATAAACACAATAAGTTGATTTCAATAAAATAATATAGTTTTATTGATTTCGTGCTGCCAAAATATACAAACAAAGTTGGACATTATTTTGCCTCAATATTTTTTTTTCTTTCCTTGGCGGGATTTCACTCGCATCTTAGAAATGCGTTTCCATTTTGAAGAGGCCCATACGATTGGAAAAGTAAAGAAATGCTCTTCTTTGCTTGCAATCGAATTGCTACTCAACCGTGTACACAGCAATTTGTCGGCATATTGTAAATGCACTTCTTTATTGTAATTTAAAGAAAAATAAAATTCTTTGGAGAATCCCGCCAACGAAAGAAAAAAAAATATTGCGGTAAAATATGTTCAACTTTGTTGGTATATTTTGGTAGCACGAAATCAATAAAACTATATTATTTTGTTGAAATAAACTTATTGTGTTTATTCAACAACTATCACGATAAATTGAAACACAGTAAATATTATTGAAATATATTTTTTTAATTATTAATCAATCCACCGAAAGTGAATAAATCGCGCCAAAACCAGTCGCACTTTTATTCCGTGTTTAAACGCACAATACAAGTATTTTTTATAGAATAATTGTTTACAACACTTTGGCACTATTTAAGCTATTGTTTATTCGCAAAAAATTGTTTAAAATTATAAAGCCAGATATTTTTTCGTTTATTTTCTTGGAAGTCCGATCGCTTTTGCATACAAAAATCACAAATTTTGATTTGTTTTCATACGGAAAGTTTCATTTGACATTTCTGAGCGAGTGAGAGGGAAGTATATTGCCGTTCTTTAAAATGCAATGTTGACAAATATCGGTATAGAGAACACAACTAACACATCCAACAAATTATATTTTTCAACACATACAAACACAATATTTTCTTATTTCTCTTTGTCTTGTTTTCCTCGTTGACAACTTTGCAGCCTTTGCTTTATAATGGTTGACATGGCAATAAGAAATCAGTAGCTAACTCCCTCATTCTGCTATTTGTGTTTACAAAACAAATAATATATACCTCTCTATCGCGCTCCCAGTACATCATCCCTTCTTCTGTCAGTCTGCAAACTCTCCAAAGCTATAAATGACATTTACCACGCCATCGGCGGGGAATCTCGCAACACAATATGATGTTTCATAGTCTTACTATAGTTTATATAGCAAAGGTAATAGATCTAGAACACTTTGTATTAAAATCATCTTCAGAAGCTTTCCAAATTTCACTTCCAATATTAAACTCAGAACAACTTATTTCACTTACCATCGCACCCAGATCCGATGCCACCTATTGGCTTAATAGTAAACATTTAGATACAAGAATATTCGATTCACAAGAACTTTGTGAAGGAGTTTTTATGGCAAGTTCTATTTCTCAGTCGAGAAACGGTAAAATTCCAATTAAAATTTTAAATACCCGAGAATCCGAAGTAAGAATCAAATGGATAGAACCCAAGTCCACACCAATATCAGAATACCATACTATAGCATACGAACAAACTAAAAACCCTTCAAATGTACGAACAAAACAGTTACTTAAAGAAATAAATTTCGAAACTCTTAATGAGGAGGAAAAATATGAACTCAAAGCTATATGTTCTAAATTTCAAGATATTTTTCACCTAGAAAGCGACAAATTAACATACACACATATAGGTCAGGCCCACACATCACTCAAGAAAGGAGCTACTGCAAAATATACCAAACCATATAGATTACCTCACTCTCAGAACCTGGAACTCACCTATTCTTGTAGTACCCAAGAAAAAAGATCCCATAACGGGAATACAAAAAGTCAGATTGGTAATTGATTATAGAAAAGTAAACGATGTTATTGAGGATGATAAATTTCCATTACACAATATAACTGACATATTTGATATGGTTGGAGGTGCAACATATTTTTCATGCATAGATTTAAGCCAAGGTTATTATCAAATGGAATTAGAGAAAAATAGCAGACCTTGCACGGCCTTTTCAACAGAAAACGGACATTATCAAATGAAACGACTTCCCATGGGTTTAAAAATATCACCCAGCACTTTTTCAAGAATGATGTCTGTAGCTATGTCAGGTCTAACTTACTCACGTTGTTTTGTATATCTTGACGATTTAATAGTCTTCGGTAGAAATTTAGAAGACCATAATAAAAATTTAATGGAAGTTTTTGAAAGATTTAATGAAGTGAATCTTAAAATCCATCCTAGAAAATGTGCTTTTCTTAGAAAAGAAGTTTAATATTTAGGACACATAATGTCCAATAATGGTATTATAACAGAACCATCTAAGTCGAATGCAATGAAAAATTACCCAACTCCCAAAAACGCAGATGAAGTAAGAAGATTCGTAGCATTTGCTAACTATTACCGAAAATTCATACCAAACTTTGCTACACTGGCAATACCTTTAAATCGGTTATTAAGAAAAAACGTAGATTTTAAATTCTCTGAAGATTGCAAAACATCTTTTAATTTACTTAAAGAAGTGCTAATAAGTTAAATTTTTTACAGTTCCCAAATTTTGAAAAAGAATTCATACTCCGAACAGACGCATCTGGATTTGCTTTAGGTTCTGTGTTATCCAATTATGATGATAAACCAATTGCTTACGCAAGTAAATCTCTTAACAAAGCAGAAAAGAATTAAAGTACTATAGAAAAACAATTACTTGCTATAGTTTGGGCTGTAAAGCATTTCAGACCGTATCTTTTCGGAAGACGTTTTAAAATATTAACCGATCATAGGCCTTTAGTATATCTATTTTCACTTAAAGAACCTTCCAGTCGATTAACCAAATTTAGACTATTAATAGAAGAATATACTTTTTATGTAGAGTATACACCAGGGAAAAACAACTGCACTGCAGATGCTCTAAGTAGAATACAAATTCATTCAGAAGACTTACAAAAACTTTACGTTTGTGCACAATCAAAGAAATCCGATATAAACAAAGAAAATCCCCCAAAAGAAAAAGTAGAAAAAGGAAAGATCATCAGTGAACTTTTAAAAGCTCCGGAAACGGGTTTGAAAGTAGTTGAGTTAAAAATAATTAGCAGTTTTAAAGAAGAAGATGAAGATTTTGCAAAAAAAAAGGGTACTAGGTATTAAGTCCAAATCTTATATTGGGATATATTCCAGGAAGTAATTGTTTAATTTTAAACTGGTCCAAGATAAGTACTAATGCCCGATCGGCATCATTTGACAAAATGTTTTTGAGGGACGTACAGAAAAATTGTGAACCGCAAATGAATAATGAAAAGGAATCCAAGAATGGTACTATTGACCGATCAGCATCATTTGACAAAATGTTGTTGAGGGACGTGCGTACAATTTGCGGATCTTTATCAATTAAAAATATTTATATTACTAAAGAAGAATTAAAAAAAATTAACAGACGGCCGTCATAAAGAAAAAATAAATATATTAAAGAAAATGATAGGAGGAATATTTAAAGAAAGTAAAATAAAAGTGCACATAATAGATGAAAAAATAAAAATAACAGACCCTTGCAAAATTAGATTGGTACTAAATGATTATCATATGTTACCAACGAGTGGACATGCTGGTATAAATCGCATGTTGCGAAACATTAAAAAAAAATATTATTGGACAGGCATGCAAAACGATGTGACGACATACGTTAAGCACTGCCCAATATGTCAACGTAACAAACATATACAACCAAAGTAGCAACCTATGACTATAACGTCAACAGCAGAATCAGGCTTCGATAAAATTTTTCTTGATTTAGTAGGACCCCTTGACGAATCAGAAAATGGGTCAAAATATATTCTTACTCTTCAAGACGAATTAACTAAATTCACTGAAGCAATAGCTTTACCAAATAAAGAAGCTAATACAGTAGCTAAAGGGCTCGTCGAATCTTTTATTCTTAGATATGGAGTCCCTGGAACTATAGCATCTGATCAAGGTACCGAGTTTATAAATAAAGTTTTTAAAGATATGTGTAGTTTGTTAAAGATAGAACAACTACAGTCCACTGCTTACCATCATGAAAGCATTGGAGCGTTAGAGAATTCCCATAAAGTTTTAGGAGCTTATCTTAGGAGTTATGTATCGGAAAAACATACAGATTGGAGCAGCTGGCTACCTTATTATGTTTTCTGTTACAACACTTCAGTACATTCAGAAACAGGGTACACACCTTTTGAATTAGTATTTGGAAGACAATGTAATTTACCTTCCAATCTCACAAATAAAGTAGATCCAGTGTACAACTACGAAGACTGCGTGATAGACTTAAAACACAAACTACAAATAGCTCATAAAGACGCTAGGGATACTTTGATAAGCAAGAAAATTAATAGGAAGACGAGGTACGATACAGATGTAAAAGCAAAGGCTTCAGATTTTAACGTAGGAAGTCTAGTTTTGTTAAGAAATGAAAATAGAAAAAAGTTAGACCCAATCTATATTGGTCCATACGAAATATTATCTCAAAATGGGGTGAACTGCGATATTAAATATGAAAACAAAACAATATCAGTTCATAAAAATAGATTAAAACCTTTTTATATATATACGTTATTATTGTAGGATCATTAGAATTAAGAGATTAAATACTAAATATATGTACATGATTAAAAAAACAAAAAAAAAATTATATAAGAATAATTGAATATATAGGTACTTAACTATCATTTAGTTTTATACATAATTTTTATTAACCCGGGTTAACTAGATAAAAACTATTAATAAATTAAAATCTATATATTTACGAAAAAAATTTAATTATTAGAATTATTAAGTTAAGTAGATAGGAATAAAAAAAAAATAAAAAAAAAATATATATTATGTAATAAAGTAAAGAATACATAAAAAAAAAAATTGTTAAAATAAAAGATTAAGTAAGATTAAAGGAATGAATGACTTCCTAAATTCTAGATACCTATCTAAAGTAAAAAAAAAAAAAAAAAAAAAATATTTTAGGACAGAAAATTGTAAATACAAACATAAAATATCAAATGACAAACTAAGCAAGATCCCTTGATGTACAAGTATCGCATAAAAAAAGAAGAAATCATGCCATGTTATGATTTCTCCTTTTTATCCCAGGAAGGGTGGGTCGAAGAGATCGCACCAGCGATCACTTAATTAATTGCCTCAAACCTCAAAACAATTAATAGAACATTCAACCTGCTTCGATATTTAATATCCATATTCCCATCGCATTACATTTCATGATCAGCTATAGCAAAGCCAAAGCACACACAATACAACATTCATATTTCCGTTGGCACACTCAGTGCATTGTGCCTATAGCTATAAATAAATGCTCATATAGTTCAACTAGCACCTTCAGTGCACGAGCTATATAATATGACACCAAATATGCAACAACACTTTCAGTGATTGAAGAAAAGCAAACATAATTAAGGGTCGCTGACTTATGGTAGTAAAATATGCATCATAAGCAAGCTAGTCCAAAACACTTGAAGTGCATGGCTATTATGCTGATGCTGCATTTTATGGGAATTCTTTTTGAATATCGAAGTATTGTTGAATATCAATACAGGCATTATTTTTATTGACAAATTTTGTATAAAAAGAGAAGAATAAAATTAAAACACTGACTTCTTATTCTACATTCAAAGATTGCGTTTTACTTAATAAAGCAACTCGCTGGAGTCAAGGCAATTTTTGATATAATTATAGTAATATAGACGCCCTATAGAGCTACTCGCTTTTGGGTTAAGGTTTACTAGGCTACTCGCCGGACCACGTCTAAATTGCTAAGGATATCCAGCATACAGACTTTGCAGTAAGAATCAACGGCCATATTTAGGCGTTGAGAATTTTGGAATTTAAATGTTAGGGCTTTTAGATTCAGGTGCACAATAATTTGTAGGGACGGATGGGATATTTTGAAAAATTTAGGGATTCGTTTAGGGAAAACAGGTATGTAGGTAGCGTATAGGAAATGTGGATAGGAGATAAAAGGAGGTGCCAGTGCACATTGGTTTTGAATGTCTGTATATCGCAATGGGAGGGAGAAATCGAGCCGGGTAAAGCATTCCACAATCTTGTAGTGCAGCTAAAAAAAGAGTCTCTATACTTAACAGTACGTCCGAAGTTAGGTTCGAGGGTAAATTGATGGGCATTCCTTGCGGTGCAGGTGTTACGGGGAAATTGTTTTAAGATAGGAACGCATCTAGCTATTTCGCTGGAGCACTGTTTGTGGAAGTAGCGATAAAGCAAGGTTAAACAAGAAACATTACGACAATTAAAAAATTTTCGGTAATGGTTCTTTCACCTATCAATGTTAAACCTCTTTTCTGCATCCTATCCAGGAGGCGCAAGTGAGTGACATGAGCACCTGCCCAGATATGAGAAATGTACTCTAGCTTCGGGCGAATGAATGACTTGTATGTAGATTATAGTCAGATCGGAAGGGGAAAGATATTTCTTGCATCGATTTAGGAAACCTTAGCAATTTGCGGCATTTTTGGCGACGTCAAATATGTGATCATTCCACAGAAGATGATTTGTGATGCACATACCTAGAACGGAAAGCTGATCGATTTCCTCAATGCAAGTGCCACTCATGGACAGTGGCACAGGGGGTAGGTTATGCTTTGACCACAGAAGACAGCATTGAGTTTTTGAAGTTTTAAATGCTATCAAGATGGGAGTTTAATGAGCTTATCATACGATTTCGTTGCAGTTCCACATTCAAAGGACATGAATCTGAATCTGGAAACGAATATGAAAAGCTGAGAGTTCTGTCACCAGCAAAACAATTTAGTGGATTAGAAGTATTAGACAAGAGATCACTTATAGAGATAAGAAGGAGAGTCGGAGGCAAAACGGAGCTTTGGGCACACCAGCATTTATTTTGTGGGTAGCAGACTGAACACCGTCCAAGACAACAAGAACGGTCCGAAAATTAATTTCTAATCCATCGAAGAAGGGGTTCATCGATGAAAAATGCACGCATTTTCGATAAGAGAGCCTGATGCTAGACTCCATCAAATGCTTTTGAAATATCGAGCGCAATAATCTTACTTTCTCCAAAGCGATGTAAAGATTGGTTGTACTGTTCGGTGAGATATACCATTATATCACCAGTGGACCTATTGCTACGAAAACCGTACTGCCGGTCATTAAGAAGTTTCCGTTTCTCAAGATATTTCTTAATCTGAAAGTTTATCAGAGTTTCCATTACCTTGGAAAGAAGGGACGTCAGTGCAATTGGTCGATAGTTTGAAGGAGATGAAGATACGCCTTTTTTTTGGGATGGGCTGGACAAATGCTTTTTTTCATGGAAAAGCTTACGCAGTGGTTTTGCCAGCGTGGAAGCACACCTCTTCAGAAGTATGGGTGAAATACTATCCGGGCCAGCGGATTTGTGTATGTTGAGATCTTTCAGTACTTTTGCATCTTTTGAATTAGCAGCAAACTTTGCTGCAAATAATTCTGCTTTCGCTTGGGAGCTTGCCACGGGAGTGCTTTTATCAACGAGCGTCGGAACCGAAGACGTAGTAGAGTTACGTAAATTTTTTACGAATGACCAAAAAATTTTAATACCGCTGGGACATGTAGTGTTTTTTGCCTTATTTTTTGTTCATGCAAAAATTTGGTTCTTTGAATGTGAGCATTACAGGTCTTTCTAGATTGTTTGAACTCCGGTTTTCCTCAGAAGGGATGGCTTTATTACATCGGAAGCTTACTTCTCTCTTCTTGATAACATCTTTGCAGCTCAAGTTGAACCATGAATTTTCTTTAGGTTTGATACTTTTTGTCCTATTCGGAACAAAATGTCTTACCCCGCAGAGAATAATGTTTGTTATCATATCAGCGCTGGAGTCTACGTCACTATGGAGGAAACATAGTGACCAGTTAAAGTTTCTGAAGAAATTATTGAGACCGACCCAGCTGGCCTTCTCGTATCGCCAAACGGTTCTCTTAGGGATGTTTTCTCTAACTGTACTGTTGGAACACGAGAAAATTGCTGATATGATACAATGATCCGACGTGCCTATGGGCGATAATACATTTATCATGTATTTATGAGGATGAGAGGTAAGAAACAAGTCTAGGGTGTATGCGGAATGACCTGCAATATCAGGGATTCGTGTTGGCTCGTCGACAAGCTGAGTCAAGTTGTTTGACTCAGCGAAGAACTCAGCATACCTTCCTTCGGGTGTTGTCTGACCAGAATAGCAAAGCCACCAAGAATTGTAGACACTGAAATCGACCATAACAACACTTTCAGTGCGAGGATAAAGGGAAACAATTCTTTGGATGGAATCAGACAGTGCATCGAACTCGATAAAAATCGAGTTACTGTCCAGATTTGGGCTTCTATAAATAAAACATGTATGGATGACGTGCTTTTGTACGGTGAATTGAAACCACATGAAATTAAAGTCTGTGTTTGAACACTGACCAGACCATATTGTGGTAGAAGCTGGAAAGTAACGTCAGCATTATCACCTATTTGGGTTTCACTTAATGCCAAAAACAGCAGGCCTGTACGTAGCAGTGTGACCATACGCGACATTGAAATTCTTTCTAAGCCCCCGAATGTTGCTGTAATCGACCCTAAACCTGTCATTACGATAAACAAACATATATGGAAAACCAATAACGAACGACTATTCTATAATAATTGCACATCAATCACCAAAAAGACTTCATAAAAACACATTAACATGAGGAGTTATGCCTTCATATCAATATGTTCCTAATCCGCTCCCTGGAAACTTACATGCAACTACTAATACATTCGTCTACTCTCATGATTTCAATTGATACCTCAATGCGTGTGTACACATTTCAATGTAGCAATTGAAACCTTGATAGGCTGTGTGTGAAGAAGGGGAAGGGAAGAAGAAGGGACCACTCGATGCTAATCCAAAGGTGACAACGGCACTGAATTTTTCTTACGCGCACTGATAGCGGATTTTGTTGTTGAATTAGCAATTGTGTTTTTGTTTTAGCTTTGGAATTGGTGGTTGGGGCTATTTTTTCTAAACTAGTTTATTCTCAGGCGGTTGCGGCCGATTTTTGTTGTTGCATTTCGTATGAACAATTAAAACTTAGAACACTGGCACTCATCTATGTTGCGCGCGCGTTGCGTTAATATTTTGTTGGGCTATGGTAAGTTCAAAGGTTAAAAAAAATTTTTTTAATTTTTTTTCGGATATTTTTGAAGTTTGGATTGTTTTTTTTTATTTCTTTTTTGTAGAAACACAACTTAATTAAACGTTAACAATAAAACAGAGAAGATAGTTTGGCAAGACGAGGGACCTTCGACGCCGACGACACACAGCGCGTGCGCTGCCGGTGGTAGGCAGAATAGCAGTTCTTCTTGAGTGCCTCGTCATTCCCCGAATTTCCCATAGATTGATTTTAGGAGCAGACTTTTGCGCTCGATCTTGTGTAGTCCCAGATCTTCAGTAAGGGGAATGGACATTTTCGAACCAAACTTCGTTGGCTTCGATGTCCGTTGAGGAAGATTTGATAGTTTTTTAGAAAAAGTTTTTCAAGAAATGCCTGAGGGATTGGGGTGCACACAGATGGTGTCGCACAAAATTAGCACAAAAGTTGAGCTGATTAGTGGAAACCCATCCATGCCTACTCGTGACTGGACAGCCGCCAAGCTGGAAGATCCGGAAGGTACATATAGTCATCAATAAGGATTCACTGGCTCCACTAGCGTCGACCAAAGGTGTGATTAGGTTTGAATGGTCTACCATAACGCTGAAAGTATACAGGAAAGATGAAGAAAGTGCCAGACTAGCACTCCCAACATCGGAGGACATACCCGCAGTGGAGGAACCTGTTGGCGTCATCAACCTCCCAGCAATGGAAAAAGCTACACCTAGCACTACTTCTATAGGTGATGTACAATGTCTCATCTCTAACAAAATGATAATTATCATTATAAATAATAATTCATAATGTTAATTATCATTAACGTTTATATTACACATAAGACATATTCATAATCACATATCGATGAATACATAAGCAACTAGCTTGGTGGTCTCATACTTTGATTGTCATGACTCAAGAGTTAGTTGAATTTGTGATCTCAATAAAGAATGTTTAAACTATTTAAACAGAGTCTTTAATTTAAAATAAAGAAATACATCATGGCGCAGTCAGTTTAAAGAAACAAAATTTCATAGCTATTAAGAAAAAAATTTACAAGTAAAGAAAATAATTAAACTGAAAAGAAATAATAAGAAAATATAAACACATATAAAACAATATGGCAAATTGTGATTTCCAAAAGCCTGGTCCCTTAATAGTGGATGGAAATGTCAAAGAGAATTGGCGCAAATTTCACAACATGTGGAAAATTTATACGGTGGCCACAAAAACCGACACTGAAAGTGAGGCTATTCAGACAGCAAGAATTCTATCCTGTGCTGGAGAAAAGGCAATTGAGATATTCCAAACGCTTCCCATAGTTGAAGCTAATAAAAATAAAATTACTGAAGTCATAAAAGCATTTGAAGCATATTGTATGCCAAGGAGCAACGTGGTCTACGAGCGGTATATTTTTTTCTCAAGAAGCCAGAAAGAGGGAGAGCCGTTCGAGCACTTTTTATCTGACATCGTGAAATTGGCTGAGAGCTGTAATTTTGATTGTCAAAAGGATGACATGATCAGGGATCGAATTGTCATAGGCATCGCAGAGCAAAAAAATTCGGTTGCAGCTATTGAAAACTGATAGTCTTGACCTGACTAAGACTAAAGAACTTTGTCGAGTGGCAGAGCAAGCAAGCATGCAAGCTCAACAGATGCAAGCAGAACGAGGATCATCAATTGCAGCTATTTCAAATAAAAATCATCATCAACAGAATTATAATCATTCTAATAAATATTTTAGTACAATTAATAATGTTCCTAACTGTTCATCTTATTCTAATTCTAGATCTCCAATGCATGTAACAAAGCAAAGGGACTACCAAACTAATGAAGAACAAAAGCAGTTGAATTCGAGAAAAAATATGAATGTCACCGTTTGTGACAAGTGCAAAAGATACCATATTCAAGGTCGCTGTCCAGCATATGGACAAAAATGTTTGAGATGCGGCAAGTACAATCATTTTGCATCAACATGTTGATTTAGGAGTGTGAATCATATTAACTTTAACATTAACGAAATGGCTCACGATGATGATGATGAGTCATATATTGATTCGGTAGAGGTGGTCGGTGTTTGTTTGGGTGGTAGCATTGGTTCGATAAATCAGGTTCGACAAAGTTGTGAGAGTTGGTATGAAAATATTACGGTAGAAAATAATTTCATTAAATTAAAATTGGATAGCGGGGCCGATGTCAAAGTTATACCACATAAAGACGTCAGAAATATAAACTGCGAACATAAAATCAAACCGGTAAAAACTAAATAAGAGGCATATGGTGGTTCTCATATTCCCACGAAGGGGTTAGTTCGTCTTCGCGTTCAATATAGAAATAGACTAAATGAGGCAGATTTCATGGTAGTCGGCAGTGATTCAAAACCCTTATTAGGACTTAGTTCGTGTGTAGACTTAGGGTAAATTCAAAGGGTATATGAAGTGGGCAATATTAGTGAATTTATTCATAAAAATAATGATATTTTTTCGGGCGATGGACGATTTCCAGATAAATGCTCATTAGAATTAAAATCAAATAGTGTTTCCGTAAGTAAACCCCCTAGGCGAATACCAATCGGTATCAGAAATAAGGTTAAGGAAGCACTTGAGAATATGGAACGTCGTAGAATAATCAGCAAGTGTGATCGACCTTCTGCTTGGTCACACCAATTAGTAGTTGTAGAAAAGGCCAATGGGTCTTTGAGATTATGCCTTGATCCCAGTGCACTTAACGTGAGCCTGAAAGATGAGCACTTTACAATTCCTACACTTGATGATTTTTGTGACGCAATGAGAGAACTTAAGTACTTTTCAGTTTTCGATTTAAAAGAGGGATTTGGGCAATTGGAATTATGTGAACAATCAAAAGAATTGACAGTTTTTAGTACGCCATTCGGGTCGTATCAATATAATGTCTTACCTTTCGGTATTAAAACGGCACCTGAAAAGTTTCAAAAGCTAAATTCGAAATACTTTGGCAGTTTACCGGGTATATTTGTCTATATTGATGACGTCATAGTGAGAGGAAGAACAAAAGAGGAGCACGATGAAAATGTTAAGCGAGTATTAAAAAGAGCTCGTGACGTCAACGTTAAATTTAACAAAGATAAATTGCAGTTTTGCGTAAATAAAGTTAAATACTTAGGTCATGTTTTCACTGGTGATACGATTTGTCCAGATCCAAATCGGGTTGAAGCTATTATAAAATTAAAAGAACCGCAAGACAAAAAACAATTAGAAAGCATTATGGGTGTGTTCAATTACCTGCGGGCTTTTATACCCAACTATTCTAATTTAAATGCACCACTTCGGGAATTATTAAAGAAAAATAATGAATTTCAGTGGTCTTCGAGTCATAGCAAAGTTTTCAAAGATATAAAAGATACCCTTGCCAAACATTCCATTCTTCACGTTTTTGATCCAAAGAAGCAAATTGGTTCAAACTGACGCTTCTCAAAATGGATTGGGGTGTTGGGGTGTTGTCTATTTCAGGATGGTAAGCCTGTGGCGTACGCATCCAAAAGCTTGACTGACACTGAAACAAGGTACGCACAGATCGAGAAAGAATTATTGGCTGTTGTGTACGCTTGTGAGAAATTCAAAAATTACATTTATGGGTATCATTTTACTGTTAACTCTGACCATAAGCCTTTGGTAGCCATAGTAAAAAAAGATGTGGGTGAAATTCACTCGAGTCGCTTACAGCGCATGAAATTGAAACTCTCAAAATACGATTTTGACATTAAGTATGTTCCGGGCAAGTTTTTATATGTAGCTGACTTGTTATCACGGAATTACATCAAGGATCCTTTAATTGATATGGAATCACCATTAAAAGATCTCATTCACAGTATCAATATGAGTGATCCAAAAAGAAAGATGTTCGAAGATGAGACTAAGAAAGATATTGTACTACAAACTCTTGTACGCCTTTATAAAGATGGTTGGCCATTAAATAAACAACAAGTTCCAGAAAATGTTAGGTTCTTTTGGCAATTTAAAGACAGAATATTTGTAGACGACGGTTTGGTTCTTTATGAAAATCGAGTTTTTGTCCCACACAGTCTAATAAACGAAATGATGGACGTACTTCATAAGTCTCACATGGGTATAACAAAGACTTTGAATAGAGCTTAGGCCACCCTTTACTGGCCTTATATGGCTAGGGATATCGAAGCAATGATTTTCAAGTGTCGAAAGTGTGAAATATTCAGACCAGAAAACAAAAAACATTCATTGATTCCACATCCTTTGCCTAAGAGACCCTTCCAAAAACTTGGAGTGGATTACCTCTATTACGGGGGAAAATTTTATTTGGTAGGAATAGATTACTATTCCAAGTGGTTAGAACTTTATTCAATCGAAGACAAAACTGCATCAAGTATTATTAAAATTTTAAATAAAATATTCGCGATTCATGGCATCCCATAAAACATTGTCTCTGACAATCAACCTTTTAATTCATTTGAACTGCGAAATTTTGCAAGAAATTCAAACTTTGACTTTATATATAGCAGTCCGAATTACCCAAGATCAAATGGTCTTGCAGAGAAAGCGGTACATATTGCAAAATCAATACTTAAAAAAATTAATCAATCAGAAGGTAGTTTAGAACAAGCTCTTTTAGAGTATAGAAGCACACCGATTCCAGGAATTGGGTATTCACCAGCAGAAATGCTTATGAATCGTAAACTAAGAACGTGGCTGCCTATAAAAGATGAAGATCTTGAACCGAAAATTCCAAATAGCTTGCAGGCACTATTAGAAAAACGCCAAATAAAAAACGCAATGTCTAACAATCCAGTTCGACCCCGTCGAGAAATTAATCTGGAGGAAGGGGAAAATGAAGTATATAGACATAATGGGAAGTGGGAGCCTGCTAAAATAGTCTCTCAACACGAACACCCGAGATCTTATTTACTTCAAAATGAAAATAATAGAATTATTCGCAGAAATACATTTCACTTACGTAGGTCAATGAATTCTCCTCACATAAGGTTATCCGAAGCGGAAGAGAAAATACCTGTTGCCTCTAAAGCCACAAATCCCTCTTCTCTTGAATTGAAAGAGGCTATGCACAACCAATCGAATCCGTTACCAGATAACAGCAATGTCGATCAAGATTCCGAATCAGTGCATCAACCGATCAAAGAATATACCACAAGATTTGGCCGAATTAGTAGGAAACCAAACTTCTATACTCCTCAGTAAAAATGGATTCTACTAAACGAAACTTTGAACTAAATTTAATTTGAAATTAATCTTAACTTTGAAATTTATTATGACTACATATTTATTTTGTTAGTATATTATTTGTACTCTTCTATTTTGATGCTATACATAGAATTGTAAATGAAAAGAGGGAAGATGATGTACAATGTCTCATCTCTAACAAAATGATAATTATCATTATAAATAATAATTCATAATGTTAATTATCATTAACGTTTATATTACACATAAGACATATTCATAATCACATATCGATGAATACATAAGCAACTAGCTTGGTGGTCTCAAACTTTCATTGCCATGACTCATGAGTTAGTTGAATTTGTGATCTCAATAAAGAATGTTTAAACTATTTAAACAGAGTCTTTAATTTAAAATAAAGAAATACATCAATAGGTATTCCCTCCTCCAAACCAATTACCGCATTCGACTTGGATGCTCACACTGTCGACAGACTCTCCGACATAGAAACTGAAGACTACATTAATGAAGATTATCGTTTACGGTCATCCTTAAGGTCAGACTCAGAAAATGACCTCAATAGCGCCATGAGAGGAGGTGGTCTGGAAAACTGCAACCGAGATGGTTCAGCTACTACAGATTAACCTCCAAAACTTTAAACTGGCTTCGGCCTCCCTTCTTCTCGCGACTTCAAACAAAAGGGGAAGATATTGTCGTGATCCAGGAACCATGGATTGTCAAATACATTGTTCATGGACTCAGGACATCTGGGTACTACTTGTTGTATGCATTGGACAAAGGTGATCCACGATCCTGCATATTAGTGAGAATAAATATTAATGTATTTTTACTCCCTGATTACAGCGACCGAGACGTAACTACAGTCAGATTGCAGACCAACAAAGGTGTATACTAGCTTGCCTCAGCATACCTTGGCCACGACCAACTACGCCCCTCCCCCGCGACATGCTGAGGAGAACTATAGAGGCAGCAGAGCGGCTAAATATATGTCTCCTAATTGAATGTGACGCCAACGCACACCATAGTTTGGGGGAGTACGAACATAAATGAAAGAGGTGAATCGCTTTTTGATTATATTCTTAGTAGTAACCTAATCTTAACCAATATTGGGAATGAACCTAAATTCATAAACAGAAACAGACAAGAAGTCTTGAACATAACTCTTGTATCCGATTCGATTCATCATAGGATCACGAATTGGTGGGTATCTACAGAGCACTCTTTCTCTGATCACAGGTACATTCAATTCGAACTTATTGATGACACTGATAAACAACCAGCCTTCCGTAATCATTGGAAGACTGATTGGCAAAAATACAGGGAAACTCTAAAAAGATTAATCAAACCCGATCTTATGAAAATCCCTTCCAATATAAACGACCTTGACAAGAAAGTCAACGATCTAACAGCAGCTCTTAACAAATCAATGTCAGCCTCCTGCCCTTTTATTCGTATAAGAGCAAAACTTGTAGAAAGTTATTCAACCGAACTAAGTACTCAAAAGAAATTTCAGACTGGGAAAGAGCCTCCTGGAGAAACTTCTGTGGCAAAATACAGGAAATCTCAGAGGCCTCTTGATTAGGGAAAATCCTCTTTACCAATCCCACAATGTCTAGCTCCATACAAATCTGCTGGACCTGACGGTATAATACCAGCAGAACTTCAACAGTCTACGGATATTATTATCTCAATCCTGGAAGTAGTGCTGAACGGATGTATAGAATTGAAGTACATCCCAACATATGGAGGGAAGTAAAAGTTGTGTTCATTCCCAAAGCGCGAAAATGTTCCCAAGTGTATCCAAAAGAGCTCAGACCTATAATAAGTCTATCATCATTCCTTCTTAAAACTTTAGAACGTCTGATTGATATCCATTTGCGGAATTCCATAGACCCAACTCTAGTGTCTACAGCACAACACGCTTACTGCAAAGGAAAAGCTAAGCGCTTTCGAATATTCCCTACATCACAAAGAGTATACACGGATAGCATTCCTAGATATCGAGGGTTCTTTCAACAATGTCAGCAATCAGGCAATCACAACGGCACTAGACACTCTCAAAGTGGACAGATCCCTAAGTGAGCTAATAAATCTTATGCTAAGAAGTAGGCTAATCAACTCAACCCTAGGAGGTGTCTCCCTAAGAAGATCAGTCAGCAGAGGTACACCACAAGGTGGAATCCTATTCCCTCTGCTATGGAACTTAGTTGTCAATGAACTTCTAGTTGACCTGGAAGCAGAGGGGTTCAAAGTGATTGCATACGCTGATGACGTCGCCATTGCGGTATCTGGAAAACATGCTCAAATTCTTATTGAGCTAAAGCAAACAGCTCTTAACAAGCTGAAACTGGTTCTCTTCACAAGGAAATATAAAATTCCACAACTAAATGCTCCGTCCATCAATGGAACTCCACTAATTTTCTCAAATGAAGCTAAATATATAGGCCTCGTTCTAGATAAGGAGCTCACATGGAAACCCATGGAAAAAAGGTCACGGTGGCTCTCTTTTCTTGCAAAAAAGCAATAGGTAATAAATGGGGTTTATCCCCACAAATTACAAACTGGCTATATACAACGGTCATAAAACCGATACTCACTTATGGGATAACAGTATGGTGGACTGCTTTAGATAAAGTGTCCTACCGGGACCACCTAAGCAAAGTCCAAAGATCAGCGTGTCTATGTGTCACTGGAGCACTGCGTACGACACCTTCAGCTGACTTAGACACTCTTCTAAATCTTATTTCTGAATTCATTCAGAACAATTCCAAGTCACTCCGACTACACCATACCCAAACTGGTTTTTGAAAACAACTTCCAAGTCTCCATTCCATCACGGTCTGATTGGGACGAAGGACATTTCTCGAGAGATGATTCGATTCATTTCTACACTGATGGTTCAAAAACCGAAGATGGGGTTGGGGCGGTGTGTGCTCAGAAGGACTAGATCTTAGTCTCTCTTTTCGACTCCCTTACTATTGTAGCGTGTGTCAAGCGGAACTTCTGGCGATAAAAGAGGTTCTATCCTGGCTCAAGGAAAACGTGATATCCACGTCGAATATCCGCATCTTCTTAGACAGCCAAGCAGCCCTTAAATCATTCGAGGTCGTTTTCACGAACTCAGCAACAGCCCGCAACTGTCGCTCATCTCTCGTGAAGATGGCAGAAAAGTTTAACATTCACCTTTTTTGGGTGCCGGGACTGCAAGGAGGATGACCTATCCAGAAATGGAACTACTAAACCATTTTAACCCAACAGGAGGAATATTGATATACCTATCGCTACGTGTAAGCTCATACTAAAATACGATGCCATGAACGAAACAAATCTAAGGTGGTCAAACTTGACCACCTGTCAGGCGACAAAACAGATCTGGCCAAAACTAGATCCAAAACGTTCCAAATGTTTGTTATCTCTTGGTAGATCTCACCTTAGCTCCTTAATCGGTGTCATAACTGGACACTGTCTTATAGGCAGACATGCTATTAGACTGGGTGTCTTCTCGAACGACTTCTGCAGAAGTTGCATGGACGAGGAAGAAGAAGAGACTATAACTCATCTTCTTTGTTCATGCCCTGCTCTCTTTCAAAGACGAAAATTACATTTGGGAGAATTCTTCTTCAACGATATTAATGATCTAACCCAGACAGAAATACACTGTCTCCATCGCTTTATTAAAAGTTCCAATTGGCTTTAAAATAAGTGAGGTAGTGCCTTACTTTCATATGTGGTATAACAATGGACCTAGTATCTGGTCTAAGTGTGTCAGTCGTTGACTGACAGCCACCTTAACTTAACCTAACCTTTGGGCTTCTCCCATTGTCATGATTAAGAAGAAAGATGGCACGTATAGGTTTTGTGTAGATTATAGGAAGTTGAATGAGGTAACAGATATGGACGCATACCCTTCCCATATAAAACGGTCGTCTTGGACAAATTAAATAATGCTAGGTTTTTGAGTTCGCTGGATATTAAATCTGCATATTGGCAGGTTCCAGTCGAAAAGGAAACTCGAAAGTATACAGCTTTCACTGTCCCAGGTAGGGGTATTTTAAATGATATTTAGATATTTATTTATTGTTTGATTAGTCTTGCACACTAAGATATAATATCTTGTAAGGTTGTAGAAGCTTTAGTATTAAAATTGGTTTACATTTGATAAATGAATACTAAGTTGTAAACAAGATGACTTAAAACGACTATAGAAATTTAAAAACAGAATATATAATTAAATTTACAAAAAAAGAAAAAAGGAAGATAATTTAAGGAAATACATTTTTAATTAACTTTATAATAACACCTTACAACACTAAAATGGGAACTAGACAAACTGGAGAAAAAATAATCGCAACGCCTCAAAATATTGTCTAAGTCTTATCTTAAATCGATCAGAGCAGCCTATCATTCTTATAGGTGGAGGTAGTGAGTTCCACAAACGAACCGCGTGAATGAAAAATTGCCGACTCGAAACGAGGTAAGAGTAGCGTACTGGTATCAGATCGCAACTCCGATTAGAACGCGTAAACTGGCTTCTGTTATAAAGGTACGATGGTTGTCGCGTTTGTATAACATTATGGAGCATTATTAGGGTTCTAAACGGGAAAAGGTAATCAAGACAAAAACCGTGTATCTTGTGTATGATGAAACATGGTCATATCTCCGCAGACCAAAAATATACCTTGTCACACTATTATAAACGATATTAAGTTTTCTTTTGTGCTTGGAATCGCAATTACTAAAAGTTCGGACCCAAATAACAGTAGCGGAATGAGCAGCGACTTAGCAAGTAGCATTCTTGTTTTTATTGGAGTAAATTTTTGGGTGGTCCACAACATACGTAAACCTCCGTACACTATACCTATAATTAATTGTATGTGCTTTGTCCAAGTGTACACCCAGATTTCTAACTGATTCGACAAACTCAAAAGGGATATTATTGAGTAGTATTTGAGGAAAGTAGGATGTGTCAATAGAGTTTTTAGAAATGATTAAGTATTTGGATTTAGTTGGATTTAAGCAAAGTCCATTTCTTCAAGACCAGTGTACAATTTTACATAAATCTACATTTATCTCCCAAGCTCCATTGTCGATTAAACCGAGTGGACAGCTATACCGAAGCTGAACATCATCAGCATACATGTGTAAAGCTTAATGACGGCAGCTCACTAATATATGTATATACTAAACAGAAGTGGACCTAAAATAGAATGTAGAATAATAGTGTTTATTTCAATTTTTGAGGATACCATTTGGGTTGCATAATGCACCTGCAACATGGCAAAGGTTTATAGATACGGTCCTTGGATCAGAGTTAGAACCATATGTTTTTGTCTATCTCCATGACATCATCATCGTTAGAGACACTTTCGAACGGAAAATTATTTTGAGGAATATGAGAATAATTTCAAGAATTTTTAATTTTAAATGGATTCCTGCAATAAGGACAAATACTAGAGGTAGAGCTAGCGGTGGTTGCTATTTTGGAATAAAAAAAGATATCGAGAACTTAATTTGTAAATTCGATTCAAATGTGGAGCTTAACTATGTGCAAGTAATTTTCGACAACGAACAATTTATAATAGTGCCTATCATATATATTAATACGGAGTTCAAAAATCCAGTTTCCACCCTTTTTTTCTGTCATAATCAAAACAAATATGCCAAACCTATATATATTCTGAAAGGGGACCATGTAAGGAAACAGCGAATGTATATATGAAGCACCTATGTCTTTTGTCAATTGAGAAATGGTCGAATTTCGACCACGGGGCGAACTCTAGTATATTTAAATTGCAACAAAAGGGACATGGATTTTGAAAAATTGAACGAGTTCATGCTACATAATGATAACACAAATGTCCTGCTGGTAGATGATTTCAATGCAAAGTTTGGAAGTGAAGCTGGTCTGGAAAATGAGGCAAAGGGATATATGCGGCAATCTAAGGATGTTGTGATTAATGCTAGAGGGAGACTAATTCTGGGCGTATGTAACACTTTCGGGCTTCGAATTTTAAATGGAACAAGCTTTTCAGATAAGTTCGGTGAGTTCACGTTTGTAGGAAAACAAGGAAACTCGGTCATTGATTACAGCCTGGCTGGTGGCGCATGGAATAAATATTTACAGGATTTCAAAGTTGATGTGGTACTGTACTCTGATCATCTCCCCATAGTGACTGACTTTCAGGTAGATGCTATGGAAATGTCTATAAATAGATATCTTGCAATGCTCCCTAAATTAAAATGGAATGAGAAGAAAGGGGCGGTTTATCGGCTGAATCTGAACAGTTTGATTGGAAGAGATAATGTTTCTGACCTTACAGCTATTATGGACAGTATAAGATCATCCTACCCTACTTGCAGTGGCTCAAATAGAAAAAAAATGAATCCAGTCGCACCCTGGTTTGATGAGTACTGTAAAAATGCGAGAGAAACATCATTTTCGTGGCTAAGAGCATTCCGTACCTATAGCGACGAATTTTGTAAAAACCAGTATATGGAAGCAAATAAAGAGTTTAAATCACTAATCAAACAGAAAAAGATAAGCTACTTCGAGGCTGAGGCTAGAACACTGGCGCAATGCAATAATTCTACCAATTTTTGGAAATTAGTAAGAACTCTGAATGGAAATAAGTTTACGATAAATCAAGATCTGACCCCTAGTGTTCTATTTACCCATTTTAAAAACTTATTAAATCCACATCCTAATAGTGACATCATATCATATGCGGCGCCGAGTATAGAAAATCACACATTGGATGTGTATAACTTGTGGAGAGATACTGAATGTCTTGAAGTACTTAAAGGATGGTAAAGCTGCAGGTTCGGATGGAATACCAGTCGAGTTTTTCAAATATGGGACCATGGAGTTAATAACCAAGCTCAATATATTGTTCAACCAGATTTTGGATACCGGCGATATTCCACAGCAGTTCAAGGAATCGCTGACTTTTCCGATTCACAAAAAAGGTAACACGCGAAATCCGGAAAATTATCGTGAGATTAGCTTTCTCAACGCTTCGTACAAAATTTTTACTTCAGTTCTTCAACGCCGACTAAGCTCCTGGATCGAACAAAATCATTTGATAAAAGAATTTCAAGCTGGATTTCGGCCCGGCTACTCCAACACTGACCACATTTTCGTACTAAGAAGCATCGCTGAAACATATATTAGTAAAGGAAAGAAATTATACAGCTTCTTTGTGGATTTCAAAGCAGCATTTGACGCGGTAGATAGACATGCGCTAATATATAAGCTCTTTGGACTAGGCATATCTACAAAATTTGGTAGAGATCTTCAAGGCCTTTATGGTGAAACAAAAGCGGTGGTATGGAATGGAGAAGGAATTTCGGAATGGTTTCAAACTGAAACTGGAGTTCGTCAGGGATGTGCGCTGAGCCCTCTTTTGTTTGTTCTATATATTGAGGACCTCACTGATTATTTAGCTGGTGGCATCGAGTTTGCAGAAACTTTAATCAAGGCTCTATTTGTTGCGGACGACATAGTTCTACTAGCACGCTCACCCGAATCACTTCAGCTGATGATTAACCAAGTTTATAGGTACTGCGAAACTTGGAAACTGAAAGTAAATTTGGACAAATCAAAAGATATGATTTTTAAATGTGGTGGTGGGAGATGTTGTTCAAATGAAAGGTGGACTTACAACGAAGGAAGAATTGAAGTCGTTAAGGAATATAGATATCTAGGCATCTGTCTAACAAAGAATCTTAGTATGGAAAAGCACCTCAATGAGAAACTTGTTAAAGCTAAGAATGCCATTGGGGCTACGTGGAAAAAATGTTTCGCCAACAAAAGCATTGCCCATAGTAGCAAGTTTCGTGTCTTTGAAGCGGCCTCGGAATCGATAATGCTCTATGGATCACAAGCATGGGGTTACAAGCGTTATGATACTGTGGAAAAACTCTTGAGGTTTTATATTAAAAGAATATTTTATCTTCCTTATAATATCCCGAACTATATTGTTATGCTGGAAACAGGACTTTCTCCGCTCTTCATTCACACCCTCAAGCTCCATTTCGATTAAATTATCAAGGTATAGAACGAAGAAACAGTTGGTATGCTGAGTGGATGGAGCTGGCGCAGTGGTGTGGAGTTCCACTTAGCTTGGATTTAGGCAACCTTAGTGCATGGAAAGACACACTCTACAAACTGATTGAGGCTGTTGATCTCAAATATCGTGAGAAATACATGGAGGAAGCTACTAGCTCTGCTCATAGATCAATATACAATCGACTGTGCTGCAATCTAGGACTCAAAAACAATTTCAAAGGTGAACTCCTAGGTCTCAACTACATTCCTCACAGAGAAGACCTCCCAATACTATGTAGTCTATGTAACCATAGGGAAAGAGAAGATGTGTTCCATTTTCTAGGAAAATGCCCGGTCTTAAAGGAAACACGGAGATTTTACTTTGGGTTTAATTCCTTATCAGAAGAAGATATTGTAAGACTTTTAAATGAAATGGAAGTCCCAAAATTGTTCCAGTACTGCAAGGTCGCACTAGCGTATCGTGATAGGATTATCAGTGAAAACTTTTAAAATGTTTTTTGTTTCTTCTATTTGTATTTTAGAGTGAAATTTTATTTGCTTTTTTACCTTTATGTTTAAATTGTTGAGTATACACTGTTCGTTAATCTTTTTGTCAACCTGGCAGACGGCAATGCCATGCTATGCTTGATTTTGTAAATATTAATGTTTTTTTTTAAACTATTATGTTAAATAAAATCAATAATAAAATAAATCACTTTCGAAAAACATATGGAAATTTTAAATGAGGTTTTTAGAAGATAAGTTAAGGCAGGTTAAAAATTAGGAAGAGAAAAATGTCATTTCGTTAGGCCATCTTTGAAATTTCTGGGGTATGTTGTAGACAGAAACGGTTTAAACATGGACCCAGTCAAGATAGAAAACATTTAAGGGACCCAAAACTGTAAAAGAGGTTAGGAGTTTTATCGGAACGGTATCCTGGTACAGGAGATTTATACCAAACTTTGCGAGTTTGGTTAAGCCGTTATTCGATCTCCTTAAGAAGAACAAAAAGTTTGAGTGGGATAGTGAGTGCGAGGAAAGCTTCCGAACAGCTAAAGTGTTTAGTTGCCGCACCCATCCTAACGTGTCCGGATTTTACGAAGCCATTTTTCGTTCAGACAGACGCTTCGGACTTTGGGATTGGGGCTGTTTTGAGTCAGAATTGTGATAAAGGGGAGAAAGTAGTTTGCTGTATTAGCAGATCACTTAATAGGTGCGAAAGAAACTATTCGACCACAGGAAAAGAGTGCTTAGCTGTTCTGTGGGCTATAGAAAAGTTGCGGCCATATTTAGAGTGAGTGAGGTTTACGGTCATTGCCGATCATTACTCTCGTATATGGTTGAGCAAGTTGAAGGATCCGGCAGGTAGGCTGGCACTATGGGCTTTACGTATGCAGCAGTTCGACTTCGACATTGTACACATCAAAGGAAAGGATCATGTGGTGCCAGATATGCTTTCTCGCAGCCATTGTCTTTTCCAGAATGGCGAGTAGAGGATAGAAAATAATTTTTATTCGTTAGGGCAAGTCATGTTTTAGACACAAATAATGAGTGGAAAATAGTTGTTTCCAAAAATGATAGGAGAAAAATTTTAGAAAATAATCACGAACATCCGTTAGCAGGGCATATGTGGGTAAAGAAAGCTTTTGCTAGGATAGGAGAAAGATATAACTCGCCCAAAATGAAGTCAGATATCACTAGGTATGTTAAAAGTTGTAAAGTTTGCAAAAGTGTGAAACCGGTGAACGATAAACGGGCTGGGTTGATGACGGAGAGGAAAGGGGTAACCAATCTGAATGTTGTTGATTATTTCACGAAGTTTCCTTTGTTATTTCCATTGCGGTCTGCAACGGCTCAGTCGGTTTGCAAGGAGCTAGAGGACAATGTATTTCTCTTGTTCGGTGTCCCAAAATTTGTTGTCTGTGGCAACGGTCCTCAATTCAAGGGCAAGGAGTTAAGATCCTTGTGCGATAATTACGGTTCAACGATTAGGTTTACGGTGCATTGCCATCCTCAGGCTAATCCAGCAGAACGGATTAACCAGATTCTGAAGACGACACTTAAAGCGTATGTTTCTGAGCACCATAGGGCATGGGACGCTCAGCTAGCGAAAGTAGCTTGTAGTATGCGTACTGCACAACATGAAGTTTTGGGTTTATCGCCGTACTACGCAAATTTCGGGCGAGGAATGGTGACTTTCGGTCGAACCTCAAATACCATTCCGCATGATAGGAGCGATAATACGGACGATACTAGGGACTCTTTTAGGAAGCTTATGGAACAGATAGTGCAGAAGTTAGAGCTAGCAAGCAAGAAGGCGGCGAAAACATATAACCTTCGACGAAGGGATGTCCAATTCCTTCCCAACGAATTGGTTTGGCGACGAAACTTCATCTTATCTGATGGAGTGAATGACTACGCCACGAAACTAGCGCCTAAGTTCGTAGGCCCGTTTCGAATCAAGAAAAGAGTATCAGCGTGGAACTACATACTCGCGTATGACAATGGCAAAAACAGAGGTACCTGGAACGTAAAGGACCTCAAGCCTTATAGCGACGACCCTGAAGAAAGATCTTGTATTTAGTCGCGTAACATGGACGA
Source organism: Platycheirus albimanus (assembly GCA_916050605.2). Lineage (NCBI taxonomy): Eukaryota > Metazoa > Arthropoda > Insecta > Diptera > Syrphidae > Platycheirus > Platycheirus albimanus. Next base: position 171,034,902 of record OU696696.1, on the reverse strand, counting down.
GTTACGCTAAGAGATACTGAGAGCTTAACAGCTATGTGATGTTATAAACTCTCGCCTAGAGCGATTGAGATCTAGTTGTATTGTTCGGTAGTGTTTGTTTTCCAAATTTGGTGTTGTTTAACCTTTTCTTGCTCCTTTTACTTCGCTTTCATTTCTGAAAGCCTCTTTTCTTTCTTGGTGGGTAAGGGTGGAATCTGATCGTGTTATTTTGGTCACGGTCTGACTCTTAAGACCTGTTTTCCGCTCCATCCTATTATTCCTATTTTTCGACCCACATTTTGGTTCTTAAAACCTTTTTCTGATCGTGTTATTTTGGTCAGGTCTGACTCTTAAGACCTGTTTTCTGCTCCATCCTATATATTCCTAGTTTTCGACCCACATTTTGGTTCTCAAAACTTTTTTCTGATCGTGTTATTTTGGTCACGGTCTGACTGTTAAGACCTGTTTACCGCTCCATTCTATCCATTCCTATTTTTCGACCCACATTTTGAGTCCGTTGTTCTCTAAGAGTTTTGAAAGTAACTCAGAGAGGATAACGAAGAACAAATAAGGTCTTTATCTTTCGTGTTGAGCCAGCATGTTGAGACAGCGTGTTGAGCCAGCGGATGAGCTGGAGACTCATTCGGAGCATTCTTTCGTGTTGAGCTGGAGACTCATTCGCAACATTCTTTCGTGTTGAGCCAGTGGATGAGCTGGAGACTCACACGCATCAGTCTATTGTGTCGAGCCAGAGACGGGCTGGAGACTCGCACGCATAGTTAAGAAAGCGAGGAAGTTAACAATTAACAAGCTTTCCAACGAGAACGAAAGAGGAGGCCACAACAATACAACAATGTGTGAATTATAATCACACCGACGTAAATTTAGGATGGCTGAGTGCCCACCGTAAAGTGTCTGATATAAAAGAAAGGTCGCAATGATGTGTTTTTCCCGTTTTAAAATTATCTGCGCGAAGGTCTACGGAATTTAGATTATTCTTGTTTATAAATCCCACAATTTTTGTTGGAAAATGGTTAGGATTCTTTCCAACAAAAATGTTCTTCTCAAAGCAATTAATTTGGGCCAGTTTGGGCTGGGGACTTTGCGCGTAGTGTCGTAGTTTTTCACTTGCCTGGTTTTAATAATATAATTGACGTTATACGGCTGAACACGTCCACTGAGCCAATGGGGATCGCATCCTTAACGCATAGGATCGCGTGCAATGGTTGTATCACTGCTCTCGGTCGCACTTTTCAGCCTATATGGGAAAGATGCTGCTGTATGACTGAGACAAGAACACCACCACGCAAAAGATCCGAAGAGGATGGCTATATGGTCGTGGTGAAGTGGACAAGCCAAGCCTCCATTTTGGTTGACAATTCAATTTTGGATTTGAGGAAAACAAGAAGAAATTTTTGAGATAGATAAAGAAAGGTGAAAAACTATTGTGGTGTAAGCGAATTTTGGAAGAAAACTTAGAGAATAAAAAGGAAAATCGAATGAGGAAATCGAGTTTAAATTGGAAATGCCTTGTGAAGAATATCATTGTTGGAGCATTGTTGGAAAAGCTAAGTATTCCAATGTCTGTCTGTGTCCACAAATATTTGTAGCTTGGGTATTGTGTAGTTAATTTCGTTTGATTCGTTTTGCTTGTGACACTGTGTGGGGCAAATACATTGTTGTTAAAGTAGGCCTTAGCTGATTATTCGTTTTCTCCCAAGATTGTGGGAAACGTGACCTTTGTTTTTGACCTTATAAAATTCCAATACCATTGTGATCTTTCTTTGTGTTCTTGTGACAAACCATTGTTTTTTTTTTATTTGCTCCTATTCTTTTATTTCGATTATTAGCCTTCTGCTTAATTCGAAAAACTATTGTTCTTGTTTACTCTATTCTAATCGAAAAGATTCTGGGTTTTTATAAAGGCATTTGGCAAGGTTTCCCAGACCTTTAAATAAAACATTTTAATTCACCATTCGAGAAATAAAGTAAAGCCTTTTTTTCACTGAAATTCCAGCAATAAATTTTTTTTTACCTTTTTTACAAACAAAAATACCTGGCGCCCACCCTGCAACGTAAATACTTGTATTTACATTCCACCTCCTTCCATCAAACCATATCCCTTTAATTTGATCGTCCTTCTTTTTTTATCTGCCTACAACAAAATATACCCAGTTACCTATTATAATAATTTCTTATCACACAAGACCGCTTCGATTTTGTTTATTTTTGTATTCGACGAATCTCCCCAGCTGACTAGCCGGAAGACTGCAAATACATTTGCAGTTGTTGTTGCAGTTTTTCTGTATCCGTTCTCTCTCTTTTATTTTGACATTTCGTCAATAACGAAATTTCTCTGCGCGGTGCCGGTTGCACATTTGTTTACAATCGTTGTCCTTCTTTTTAATTAATTAATATTGGATTCGAAATAATCCTTTGTAACGCGGTTTATTTGTTTCGTCTTAATAATTTCTCTCATCCTAAATTAATTTAAAATTCGGGTTTCTAACATAAATAATATTTCAACAAATACAGTATCCAAATTCCAAAGAACCATTTATTCTAACAACTGACACAGCAAATTACGCACTAGGGGCAATCCTTTCCCAAGGCAAAATTATTGAAGATTTTCCCATATCATACGCAAGTAAATCATTGCAAAAACATGACCCAAACAAGCCCGTAATAGAAAAAGAACTACTCGCAATCCATTGGGGGTATACAATTCTTCCGATCATATCTATACGGACGAAAATTTACTGTTGTCACTGACCACAGACCTTAAGTATCTCTCTTCTCACACAAAAATCGTCAAAAATGACTAGAATACGAATAGATTTAAGTGACTATTACTCCAACATTATTTACAAAAAAAGGAAAAATTAATACAAACGCAGATGCTTTATCTAGGATAAAAATCAACTCAGACTTATTAAAGCAAATGATAACGACAGAAATCGATGAAACCGTCAAAAGAGCATTAGTTATCACAAAGGGGATGTCCAACAAAATGAATGCGGACAACAACAAGGAGAAATGCAATTAGCTAGAGAAGCCTGCTCAACTTCAAATCTGCGTATCCATTAATGATGTCAAAAATATAAAGAAATTAAAATTTAATATTGGTAAAAGTGCTAGGAATTCAAATATAAATATTGATGAACATTTTGTGTCAGTGCGATGCAGCGATAAATCGGCGAATCCAGATTCGAACCTGATGAAGCTTGCATTGCTATATACGTATACGGGATCTAACGATAATTCAGCGACACTAGGGTCGACACTAAAGAAACTAGTATCCAAAATGAATAAAGAAAATATAAACGAGCTAGCCCTTATAAGCAATGATGATATATTGAAGCATTTAAAAAAAAGATAAATTCAAAGAAACATAAATGCGAAGATAAAAATAAATGGCCAGAATCCTAAGCTGAAAATAATAATATATAACGCCCCCAAAACAAATACTTGATGATATAAATATATACAAACTAATCGACAAATTCCATAACTCTGCACATGGAGGACATTTGGGTATACGGAAAACCCCTATAAAATTAAAACTGAGATATGTACGTATGGCGACAGATGAGTCAGATGGTAAAACAATTCATAACAAATTGTGATTCATGTGCAAGAAATAAACAAACATAACACACAATAGAACCGCAAACGATTAAAAACACTCCAAGCAAAAGTTTTGAAGTGGTGTCAGTTGACACAGTCGGACCATTACGAATATCAAATGAAAAAAGATATATCTTAACCATGCAATGTGAGCAACGTATGTTCACTTTTAAAGATAAAACAAACATTCTCTTCTCCATACCACCACCAAATTATAGGTGCTCTTGAAAGAAATCATCGTACACTCAATGAATTCTTATTATCAAATGTCAATGATTATGAATGGGACAGATGGGTTCCATATTTTACGTTTGCATACAATACAAGACCACATATAGACACTGGGTATTCACCTTACGAACTCATTTATGGCAAATTAGCCTACTTACCGACATATAAGTTAACTAATAAAACAATATATTATGAATACGATAATTATGCCAATCAGTTGAAAATCAGGTTACATTATGCACTCAGTAAGGCCAAAGATATGACAAGTAAAATTAAAGAAAAAAGAATAGCTTCAAAAAATAGAAAATATAGCAATAAGTTAGATCTAGAGATAGGTGATTTTCAGTACTTTTAAAATAAGGAAATAGAAAGAAAAAACAAGCACCATACATTGGTCTATTTAGAATAATAGAAAGAAAAAGAATAAATTCAATCATTGATCAGACAATCTTCTTAAACCCTATAACCCAAGTTGGAATTCACTTAAAAGGTTATTAGCGTCTATCCACGATCGAAGTCGATTCTGCAGTACTGCTGTAAATATCTTATAGGATGCATTCAGAGATACCTCTATAATTTAATGGATTTAATGTGTTGCCTTTTTTATGTATAAGAAAAATTAGCTCTTCTTTGCTGGTTTCAGACCGGGATACTCAACCCTAGACTACATTTTTGTGCTCATAGGTATTGCAAATTTCTTCTTGTCTCGAAATAAGAAATTATAAACATTTTTCGTCGACTTTAAATTAGCATTCGATACGATTGACCGTAATTCGCTGATATACAAGTTGTATGGATTGGGGATGTCTCATAAATTTGGAAGCGTCTTGCGAAACCTGTACCGGGAAACTTCAGCAGCTGTATGGGATGGTGAAAATATTTCGGAATGGTTCCAAACGAAATCAGGATTACGTCAGGGTTGTACACTCAGCCCAAGTTGATTTGCACTCTTCATCGAAGATATAACTGATTTTCTGCCAGGTGGTGTCGAATACGCTGGAACCTACATCGAAGCTCTCCTTTTTGCGGATGATATTGTTCTTTTTGCTTATTCCCCCGAAACTCTGCAACTAATGATGAACAAACTCCACGAATATTGCACGTTATGGAATCTAGTCGTCAACTTAGAAAAGTCGAAGGATATGATTTTCAAAAACGGAGGCGGAAGAACAGGCTCAAGGGAACAATGGACTTATAAGAGTGAAAGGGTTGAAGTTGTAAATGAATACAAATATTTAGGGGTTTACTTCACTAAGAATCTTGGTATGGAAGGACATCTGACGGATAAGCTTCAGAAAGCTAAGACTGCGACTAATGTTGCTTGGAGAGGAATATTCAAAAACTGTCATATAGCGCATAGCAGCAATTACAGAGTTTTTGAATCAGTGGCGGAGTCTCAAGTTTATATGATTATGCTCGAAACCGGAATCTCCCCATTGTTTATCTAGACTCTCAAGCTTCAAGTTGACTACATCATTAAAATCCTGAATATGCTTAGTTATCGTCTTCCAAAAAATCAGCTCTTCAAACGATTCGCAGCAGATCTGGATGGTTCATGAATCGGATTGGTTTGGCAGAGGATGCGGGAATAGAACTAAGCTTGGATGATTACAGCGCGTGGAAGCCTTTATTATATTAGATGATTGCCAACACATATGAACGTTTGAGGATAGAATACAACATAGGAAGCAGAAGAATCAATGTACAGGATGATAAATAGTAAACTAAATTACAACTTCAACCAAAACAACTGTTTTAGAGAAGACTTAGCGATTGAACAAATATTGAATATGTTTAGACTGCGAGGTGAACTTTTAGGTCTCAACTTCATACCCCACCGTGATGATTTTCCCTTACTTTGCGAAATGTGTAATATGGCGGAAAGAGAAAATATTTTTCATTTTGTTGGAAGATGTCCCGTACTCAGAGAAACAAGAAGACATGTACTAGGAAGTAATTTTTATCAGATGAATTAATACTTACATTTCTCAATGAAATGGTTGTACCTAAAATGTTCCAATTTTGTTAAACAGCACTAGCTTATAGAAGCAAAAAAATTTTGAATCTAACCGTACCTCAGGCAGACGGCAAAGCCACGCTTAAATTATTGTAACTATAAAAGAAACAATAAAATAATCTAATCTAAAATTTAATATTCGAAATAGGAGCTCTGCTCCTAACGGCAAGACATCGCCTTACTTATATGGCGTGGTACGCTCACATACCAAAAGAAGCAAAATGAGGAACCTGAAAAAGTCAGAGAATATAAATATCGAGTCATCATAACCACAAGAATATCTTTCAGGAAACACCTAGACGAAAAATTAAAAGAATCGAAACGTGCTATCAACTGCAGTTGGACCAGAGTCCTGAGCAAAAGGGATATTGCGCCGAGCGCAAAATATAAAATTTTTGAAGCAGTGATGAGATCCATCATGTGCTATGCGGCTCAAGTGTGGGGATTCATACAATATGAAGAAGTGAAAAAGCTGTTGCGATATTTTCTGAAAAAAATCTTTAGACTACCGTATAACACACCAAATTATATGCTGCATCTCTAAACCGGTCTTCCACCATTATACCTGTATACACTCAGTCTGCACTTTTCTTACGTACAGAAAGTTCTGACACAGCCGACTCATCGTCTAACCTATAAGATCGCAAAATACCTGCAATGCAGAAACCTACAGTTTTTTAATGAATGGGCGAGATTAGGAAGTGAGCATAATGTCATTTTAATGGAGGAAGGCGATATATCTTTGACAAACCGGATACAGGAGTTGCTGTTTAATATGGAGGAACTTTCAAGAAACGATTCTAGGACAAAATGCCAAGAAAGTCAATCAAGAGACACCTACAAACTACTGAGACATGATCTGGGACATGAAAATTACTTTAATGGTAGCTTCAGTCTAGATATGATATCTCTAATTTTTAAAGCCAGAGGGGAGCTTTTACCCCTGAACTACTTGCCGGAACAAATGAAGTGGTAGTGGTGTAATCTAAGACAAAGGGAAGATACCCAGCACTTCATTGGAATCTGTCTTGTACTCAATTCTATAAGAATTTCAGTCTGGGGAAAAGCCACCTTACCAGTGGATGAAGTTATACGGACACTAAATAGACAAAACTGGAACTCCCTATTTAACTTCTTAAAAACAGCATACAAATATAGGAATCAAATAATAAATGAGGCTTTTTAAAGAATATACATATATCTCTAAGAATGTGATTAGCTATAAACTGAGAACATATTTTTTTTTTGTAAATCAGAAAACACTCTTTTTTTCGGCTGACGGCAAAAGCCAATGCTTAATTGTGAACTTTGTACAAATACCAATCTTAAAGAAACAATAAAATCACATTTTACTGCTACCAAAAGTAGCTTTCATATGGACATTACAATTGATTTCTCGTCGCATTAATTTTAATATGAACGAGTCCACGCAATGTGTACACAGGAAAGAATTTCTGTTCATTCTTCAGCTTAAGTGCCTGTTGTAAAAGACAACGATTTCGCACCGTTAGACATTCATGAATAAAAATCGTAGAAGCGCTGGTGTCATCAAACCCAATATCACAAAGGCAAAGTGGCCGTTTTGTTGTTTTTCTCTAGTGTGCGATTGTTCGCAGTACTCTGCTCTTGTCTAGCAGAGACAAAAATTTAATCAGGATCGGCGGGTATGAATTTTTAGTGGATTTTATGGAAAATATCCTTGAGTGAAGGTAAAATCCAATACGTACACACAAGTGATTAAACATCTGTTTAATGTTTTCTGTTGTCAGAAGAGGAACATTTTGAAGAAGGTCTCACTACTAGTTTTTCTTTGTTTTTGTTTTTCTTCGATTTGCTCCACATGAGCCGTAATTTTGTATATGGATTCGCTATGTTGTTTAAGTTGCTCTAAGAAGTTACTTTAATAGTGTATATATCAGGGTGGGAAGTAAGACACAAGTCAAGAGTATGAGCGGAATGCCCATCAACATCCGGTATACGAGTACTCGTCGACAAGCTGGGTAAGATGGTGATACTCAGCAAAGATCTCGGTATACCTTCCTTCGAGTGTTGTCTGGCCATAACAGCGGAGCCAACTTAAATTGTGTGCATGGAAGTCGCCCGTAATCACGACATCAGTGTGAGGACACTGGAAAACAATTCGGTAAATTGAATCTGACAAAGCATCTAACTCATAACAAGTAGACATGCTGTCAAGACTCGGGCTCCTATAAAGAAAACAGTAATGAATGATATGCTTGCGGACAGTGAATTTGATCCACAGAAAATAAAGTTCGTATTAGAACTCTGCTCTTGCTCTGGCAAGCAATATCATTCCTAACATAAATAACAAGACCATGGTGAGAAAATAGTAATGGCACTAAGTTATATCCAACCAAACAAAGTTCTGATAAATCAGTATTCTGTCCAACTTGGGTTTCACTTAATGCCAAAACAGCGGGCCTGTATTGCACAGTATGGGCGTACATAGCGAAGAAATTTTTTCTTAGAACACGGAGATTTGAATAAACGACACAAAAATCACTTACCATTTTAAAAAATTAAACACACGAAAACTCAACTCTGGCGTAACTAAGTCAAACCGCGAAGTGTAGACCCATACTATTTCCCATGCAAAATAAGTTATCCTGGGTGTTATGCCCATAAGACAATTTGCACACGACATCAATATATAGGTAAACAACACGATACAATTATTCGCCAAATTCTACTTATCCACCCACCGCCAATTGGTTGCGATAAGCGTCACAAGAGGCTTGCAGTGCATAGAAAGCAACAGTTATGGGATGGCGCGGGTAGAGAGGATGGAATGAACGACGCTGAGCAGCGAATGCGAATGAGGTTTGGTTTTTATTTTTTTTTTTTTCACTGGTTATGAATTTAATTTTTATTATTTGTTCAATATTGGGAAATAGGAGTGTTATGAATTTATTTGTAGTTTCTTATGTTTGCATGAATATCTTATGAGTTTTTTGTTTATTTATTTTTAGGTTTATTTTATTTGTGGTTTGCTTAAGGGGTTTGGTGGCACACAGGCGCACACTAAACATCACGACCGCACAAGACGAGTACTTGATTGACCGCCCACGGCGAGTTCTTGATCGACACTGACGTTTCGTGTAACTTTTCTTTTCTTGGCTGGTTGACGAGAGGGGATTTTAGAACTGCGTCGAAATTTCGTGTAACTTTTCTTTTCTTGGCTGGTTGACGAGATGGGATTTAAGAACTGCGCCGAAATTGAGATTGGATGTCTTATCGAGTTAACACGTGACACGCGGCGCTATCACCGCAAGTGGTTGTATAATTAGCTGACACGCTTGGTACCTTCCCTCCAATGCAAGGTTATCCGTCAATCTCATGCAGGACATAGACTCCGCCGACGAATGGGACGAAAAGAAGACGTTGCCTCTTATGAGCGTAGTGGTTCCAGGAAGCCGGTGTGAAAGTGGCGCTCCCAAAAGATTGGACAATGTACGGAATTACTGTTGGTATGTTCCTAATAGGATATGGTGAAGATAATTGTCCACATGTCATGGTATGTGACAGAAAATTTTCCAGACATCATTAAATACATAATTCGGTGTTTGAAACACCCTAATATTTAAAAAAAATTGAAACTTACGTGTTCTGGTGCCGATGCAAAATGAATTGCGACGCACTTTTTCGTTGTTCCGCCGATTTTCATTAACTTCAAATTGGATTCCTTGTGGGGTACTTCCTATGTATTTATATATTTTATTGGATGGATGGTGTAAGCTTGGATTTCTTTTTAATTCTTATTATTTTCACTAACATTCTTTTAATTACGAGGAAATTTCTTATAAGTTTATTCACCGACCACAAGCTCGGAATTTCCCTCAATAAGAAAAATGCTCAAATGGTTGACTTAGTATTGACATTAACTTATTGCCATCATTCGTCCACTAGGTTGCGTCACTGTGACGCAAAGTCAGATTCTGTCGAATATTAGTTCTATTTGAATTCATGACCCAATAATCTGCAGAAAACAAATAGTCGTTGAATCGTGATTTTACTTCTGCAGTTAAATTTTAATTGACTGTAGTGCTTGCTTTTCCAATACCAAGCAAATTTAAACACTTTTCTTCTTTGCGAAGCTTCAGCCTTTATGACGACATTTGATTTCGATGACGACCTGAACCTTGTTTTGGTTTGGATTGCTTATAAGAGGTTTTGAATTTTGTACTTGAAGCTTCTTCAGCAGAAAGATGCTGATATCTTCTGTTAAGAGCTTCTTCACAGTCTTTCCATAAAGGAAGAGTACAGTAATCCAATTGTTCTTCCCACTTATGCCTCGTGATTGCATCCACCTTTGACATAACTAAATGTATAATAATCGCATTTGTGATATTCCTTGTGAAAGAACCGAATCATAAATTGCGGAAACTGTAACTATCATGCTTCGCAATGAAGACGCGGATGATTTGGAAAGTTCTTTCAATTCGAAAAGTGTTGAAGCATTCTCAAAAAATACTAAACAGCTGTTATCGTAAACTTTCTTTAAACTAGCAAGCGCCTTAGGATAATTTTGTTCCGTAATTTGGAAAGATTTTACTGTTCCAAAGGCTTCAGCTGACAGACATGAAATAAAGTGATTGAATTTTTTTATATCAGGAAGCATCGGATCATTATCAACTAAGTTTTCAAAAAGACTGATAAAAATATTTTGAAAAAAATTTTAAAAGTGATTTTAAATTTCATTTACAAATGATTTAATTTCTTATGGAACCTACTCACCTTTTTTTTCTTTTATGGTTGTAATAAATACTAAAATAGTGCTCATTAAAAATTTATTTTTATTGTTTTGAAAACAAGAGTTTCAGTTTTCGTGGTTTTTTACCTAAACGATCTATAATTTTAGTAAAAAATCTGTATCTTCTTTTACCAAATTTTTGTTAATGTTCATCATACACAACGCATCAAGTCTTTCATCCCTCGTTGTTGATCTTAGCCAAGTTTTTACCTTTCTTAATGTACTGAAAGAGCGCTCAGCTGTATATGTAGTGGCGGGAATGGAAAGCAGTATAGAAAGTGTTGCGAAAACCTAGGGAAAAAATTCTTCAGCATTTTTTAACACATAACATATATTGGTATATTTTTATATATTATACAGGGTGATTCACGAGCGTTGTGCCAAAAAGCTAGAGCGGGTAGGTTAAGTTGAACAAGAAAAAAATCGTATGGGAGGGGGGTCTATTCCCCTCCGTTTAGCCGGGAGGGGCAATTTTCTGAAAAATTGACTTATTTTGTAAAAAAAAAATATTAAAAATCAACGGCATCGTTTGCAACACCGTGTTATACCTTTTTGGAAAGCCAAAAACTTCTTCTTTCTTTTCGTTTTTAAGTTAAATTGTTTTAACGAATAGTTTAAATAACATAAATTTTCAAACTCAAAATTTTGAAAAAAAAATTTGAAAAAAATAACTTTAAAACTAATTTTTTTCAAAATTTTACGTTATTAAGTATACTTTTTGTTCTCAGAATTCAACGCTACCATTAATCTTTAATCCAACACTGAAAACTGTATGGCTGTACGACTTTTTGTTGCCAAGGAATTCAAAAATAACCGAACCTACTTCTTCACAAAAACACGAAAAAATTGGCTAAATGATCACTTGTGCCATCCCGTAAGGCTAGGTTTTCTTATTTTTAAGAAGTAGGTTCGGTTATTTTTGAATACCTTGGCAACAAAAAGTCGTAGAGCCATACGGTTTTCAGTGTTGGATTAAAGATTAACAAGAACGTTGAATTCTGAGAACAAAAATTATACTTAATTACGTAAAAATTTGAAAAAAATTAGTTTTAAAATTATTTTTTCAAATTTTTTTTCAGAATTTTGAGTTTCAAAATTTATGTTTTTTGAACTATTAATTAAAACAATTTAATTTAAAAACGAAATGAAAGAAGTAGTTTTTGGCTTTCCAAAAAGGTATAACACGGAATTGTAAACGAAGCCGTTGATTTTTGATATTTTTTTCAACAAAATAAGTCAATTTTTCAGAAAATTGCCACTCCTGGCTTAACCGGTGGGAATAGACCCCCCTCCCATACGATTTTTTTCTTGTCTCAACTCAACCTACACGCTCTAGCGTGAAAATTTCCCCTCGCGTCTAAACGGAAGGGAATAGTACTCCCCACCCATACGATTATGTTCTTGTATTGACACAACATACACGCTTTGGCTTTTTGGCACACCACTCGCGAATCACCCTGTATATTTGTTCTATTTTCTAACTTTTACTACGCACCGCACAGATTAAAATTTATTGAAGATTTTTGAATTCACAATAAATAAAATGCAAGACTGGGTCGCACGGACTTGCTCTATTGTGTGTCAGTGGCCTGGGGCTTGAACTTTTGATAAAAATAAATTTCTCAAAATTCTTAAAAAATATTTTAATTAATTTGAGCTGAAAAAAGTACGCTATTTTGTTTCTTGGATAAATTTGCAATTATAAGAATAAATTTATACAAATCTGTGGAGCGGTTTTTTTTTTTTAATTCAAAAACGCCAATTCATAGGTATTTAGAAAATACATTTTTTTTAAATACAAAATTAAAAAAAAAAAAAAGCTGTTTTTAAAATATGTATGAATGTTGATTTTTTTAAATGCTCTTAAACACAAAAACAATAATTGTTTTAATTATTGGTATGCAGTATAAATACAGCTATGTGTGAAATACAGCATCGGTTGAGCCGTTTTCGAGATAGTCAAAATAAAAAAAAAACGGTCCTATGGAAACCGTTCTTAGACATTTTTAAAACTTTTTTCAGCCATACGATTGGTCGTACCTAAAAAGCTACACTGATTTTTAAAGCCAAAATCGTTACAACATTTTTCGAAAAAATAAGCTATAACGTAACGGTTATATGGCAGGTACCGTTATTTTGAGCCAAAAAAAATTCAATTTCCTCAAATGCTCAAATCGGGAATTTGTAATTTTTGATTAGATTTTTAATAAGATACATACGAGTATGTACATATCGATTTAATTTAATTTGTAAGATTTTTAATTTTCCGCTTTTTTTAACTTGACAACCCTGTTCCTTAGGGCTAAATATTTATATTAATTTTAATTTATTCTATCGATCCTTGTGCTTGCAAACAGCACTAATATTTTATTTAAATAATTATGGAATTTAATAATATATTCTGAACTTACTCAATTGAAACCACTGAATGAAAAGAAATAGAAATTGAAAACACTGAATGAAATCGCTAAATATAAATGAAAGCGTGTTTAAACCAGCTAAATGAAATTATTTCACTCTAAAATGAAGATAGTTGGAAACCAGAGCGGCTAAATTAGAAACGCAGCACAATATTCAGTAAAATCTAACGGTGTCCTCGAGCGCCGTGAGAAAATCATTTCTCATCGACCACCAGCTGCACTTGGGACCGACCAAGCAAATCACAGCCGCAGCACAATATTCAGTATTCAGTGGTTTTCGGGCAAAACCTTAACACAGTAGATCAAATCTTTGCAAGACGTTTTATGGACAAAAAAATCCTTATATGCCATTTTTATTGATTTCAAAGCTGTTTTTAATACTATTAATAGAAGATCACTGTTATATAAGCTAGAAATGATTGGCGTATCTACAAAATTAATTCGGATTTATGAACAACTCCTATTAAATATGTCTGCGACGCTGTGTAGTGGGAAAAGTCAATTACAACCTTTTAGATCGGAAACAGGTGTACCACAGGGTTGCGTTCTAAGCCCCTTAATGTTTTCACTGTATATTAACGACATAGAGAATCATATACCAGGAGGAGTTTTCTTTGGAGATATTCATGTAAAACTCTTGTTGTATGCTGGTGACCTCGTGATTCTAGCTGATAATCCAGTGACGCTACAGCTTCAAATTAATAAACTGAAAACTTTTTGCGACACCCGGGATCTTAAAATAAATGTTACAAAAACAAAAATCATGGTTTTTAAATCCCAATATCGATCTAATGCTTCTATTCGGAACTGGGTTTTGAACGGGTCCAATATAGAAGTGGTAAATGATCAATGGATTTTGTAGTGTATACAAGTCACAAAAGTACGTAAAACAAATTAAACCAAATTATTATAAACATCAAAAACAAATTTAGCAACGCAATGTAAACACCAATAATAAAGCGTGAACGTCGCACAGGCGCAACATGTAAATCAATCACTTTCAGAACATGCACCTTACGAATCATTCTGTTCTGAACGCACTCTACTAATTCGAGTTGACATTTAATTTGTCTTCTCGGAAATTTTATTCATTCTTTTTTTGACTGTGGCCGCGAACAAAATCGTTTTTGATAAAACTTGTGCTGGAGCATGAAATCAGCTCTCAACCTAAATAATTAAATAATTAAATTGTAAAAATAATTAAGTTTAGTTTAATAAATAGTTTTGAACTAATATTAAAAGTTTAATTTAGATTTCGTGTACGCTTATATTGACGACTTACTTATTGGCAGTAAAACAGAAGAGGAGCACAAGAAACACCTAAAAACTCTTTTCACAAGAATCGAAGAGTACGGTGTTAATAAAAACCTCTCAAAATGCGTCTTCGGAGTTCCAGTTCTTGACTTTCTCAGTTACACAATTAGTTCAGATGGAATTGCTCCATCTAAAGATCGCATAGTTGCCATTAAGAATTTTCCCACTCCGATTTCTGTTAAACAAACTTAAAGATTTATTGGTATGATAAATTATTATCACAGGTTTATACCAAATCTTGCAAGAATATTAGCTCCACTTCACGAGTACTTAACCTTATTCATAAAAACAAAAAATTCAAAGCTGAAATTCAATTGGCCAAAATACCTTGACGTAGCTTTTGAAAATGCCAAAGAAGCTCTTTCACAAGTTGCACTTTTAGTTCACCCCAAGGCTGATGGCGATTTTAGTATCGCCACTGACGCCTCAGATTTAGCGGTTGGAGCAGTACTTCAACAAAAAAGTGGCAACAACTGGCAACCAGTGGCATTTTTCTCAAAAAAACTAACAAAAATTTTCAGCATTCGATCGCGAACTACTAGCCATTTATCTGCCAATCAAACACTTCAGATATTTTGTAGAAGGTCGAGATATTACTATTTTCACGGACCACAAACCACTCACATATGCCCTCAATACTAAGACAGAACGAAGTCCGCGTCAAGCACGCCATTTAGATTTCATTTCGCAGTTCACTTCGAACATTCAACACATAAAAGGCAAAGACAACGTAGTTGCGGATGCACTTTCACGCATCGAAGAACATACAGTCTCAAGTTCAGAGGTATATGAGGTCCACAAAATAGATATAGAAACCATAAGCAAATTACAAGAGACAGACGAAGAAATAAAAAACTAATTAGAGAGGAAAACAAAAAGACATCTTCAAAATATGTTTTAAAAGAATTTGTTTTTCCTAGTGTAAAGCTTTTCTGTGAAACTTCCACCCAGAAAAATAGACCATACATCCCAAAACCACTTCGTCGAAAAGTTTTCCAAACGTTACACGGATTTTCACACCCGGGTATTCGTGCCACTCGCAAACATGTATCTGATAGCTACTTCTGGCCGAATATGAACAAGGAAATCAATATTTGGACCCGAGCTTGTCTTTCGTGCCAAAAATCCAAAGTTCACCGACACACTAAGTAACCTCAAGGTAGATTCGAAGTGCCTACTGGTCGTTTCGACCATATACACCTTGACTAAGTCGGTCCTCTGCCACCATCTGACGGGTTTACATACATTTTAACAGCGATAGACCGGTTTACACGTTGGCCAGAAGCATACTTATTAAGTAATATCTCTGCGCAATCAGTTGCTAAAGTTTTCTTACAAAATTTCATTTCACGGTTCGGTACACCTTTGAGAATCACCACTGACCAAGGTACTCAATTTGAGTCAAAATTGTTTAGTGAACTCTCAAGTTTACTCGGGGTTCACAAGATACACACCACACCTTACCATCCGCAAGCGAATGGAATGGTCGAAAGGTTTCATCGCCAACTAAAAGCTTTCAATCATTCTATTGGCTATTCATTCGATTTTGTAGTGTACACAAGTCACAAGAGTACGTAAAACAAATTAAACCAAATTATTAAAAACATCAAAAACAAATTTAGCAACGCAATGTAAAAAATAATAATAAAGTGTGAACGTCGCACCGGCGCAACATGTAAATCAATCACTTTCAGAACACACACCTTACGAATCATTCTGTTCTGAACGCACTCTACTAATTCGAGTTGACATTTAATTTGTCTTCTCGGAATTCTTATTCATTCTTTTTACTTGCTCTATAGGGCAAGTATTGGTTTCGTGCAGAAAAAAAAAATCGAGGTTTTAATCAAACATGACATTACGATGATAGAGAAGCCCAAAAAAGTGGTTTTCGCCATACCGTCCGTCGGTCTGTCTGTGCGTCTGTGCGTCTGTGCATCTGTGCGGATGTGCGCTTTTTCACGTCATGCTACAGCCTAAACCGCTTGACGGATTTTCTTCAAACTTGGTATATAGCAGTTTGAAGAAAAACGGTTGTCGAGGTTTTTTTTGTTTCGTTTTAGCCCGGCTCAAACTGGTACCTTTCAAGTAACGGTTTTTTTCAATTTGGATTTTCTCGAAAACGGCTCTAACGATTTTGATTAAATTTATAATTTAGCTTACTTTAAGCATTTCTTACAAAACTGCGTTTTTTGTTTTTGGCTCAAATGGTCGTAACGAAAATCAGGTTTTAACGGCTTTTTTTCAAATAGCCATAAGTTCACAACGGCTTGATTGAATCAACTAAAACTTTGTTTGACACAGTTTTTAATAGTGTTCTATAGGATGGTTTAGTAAATTTTTCACTGAAGCCTTTCTAAACGGTGGCTTCCATACAACGAGCCGTTGAGTTTTAGCCAACTTTTTTTGGTTTTTTCTAATTTTCTCGAAAATGGCTCTAACGATTTTGATTAAACTTTGTGTGTTATATTCTTTTAGTGTTTTTAAGAGAACTGCGTTTTTAGTTTTTGGCTAAAAATGCAAATAACGGAGATCTGCTCTTAACGGCTTTTTTTCAGATGGCCATAAGTTGTCAACGGTTGCATCGAATTCACTCAAACTTTGTTTCGTATAGTTCCTTACAGCTTCCTATCAGATGGCATTGATTTTTTTTTCAGTTTCTCTTTTTTAAATGGTGGCTCCTATACAAAGAGCCAGTAGATTTTGGCCAATTTTTTCATTTTTTCTAATTTACTCAAAAAAGGCTCCCCCGATTTTTATGAAACTTTGTATGTAACATACATAGAATACTTCAAACAAAACTGCATTTTTAGTTTTTGGCTATATATGATAATAGCGGAAATTGCTTTTAACAGTATTATTAATTAGGCCATAACCCATAAGTGGACATTTGTATCATTTATAACACCCAAAAGGTAACGTCTTAATTTTAAATATTAAAGGTTTCTTAACGTTACCTCCCGTATATCGAGTTTTCCAGTTTTAGCCAAATTTGTTTGGTTTTTACCAAATTTTTCAAAAATGAATTGTTCTTATTGATCGAAAAGTTTGTTTCCATCGTACTATTGCACCAACAGAGCAAGTACGTGCGACCCAGTCGTGCATTTTATTTTGACTGTGGCCGCGAACAAAATCGTTTTTGATAAAACTTGTGCTGGAGCATGAAATCAGCTCTCAACCTAAATAATTAAATAATTAAATTGTAAAAATAATTAAGTTTAGTTTAATAAATAGTTTTGAACTAATATTAAAAGTTTAATTGAAACTATAGATATGTTTTCTCTCACGTATTTAGAAGTCATATTATTAATCGAAAAATCACTGTTGTTAAAACAGCAATTAACATGATGTGGTCGTAATTTTTTTCGAAGTCCTATGTAGATCCAATATCTTAATATAAAAATTTCAACGCTACGATAAACAGTTGTTTCTCATATGGTAACGAAGTTTACGGGTATCAGCGAATGGAAGAGTTCGATATCTAACGGTATCCTGAGCAAAAAATTTCTCATTGACTACGTGCTGCACTTGGGACCGACGCCAAGACCAAGAAATAATTGCAACAACAAACCACAAGTGAACCCTTTTCTCTCCTCAATTGATAGTCCAGTTGGCAAACAAAATCGTTATGCAAAAATATTCCGGTAAGTGTTATTCTTGAGATACTTTTTAACGGTTATTCAAAGAACGATTCAACGCACTTAAAGTTTTCACAGCCTTTTCTATAGGAAATTAAATTATTTTTCTTTTTTAACAAAGAAAATCTTTTCGTATGACTTAAACGTTTACTGTAAAAGAGTAATGTGAAAAAATTTTCAAACTGAAATTAAAAATGAAATCAATTTTTGCGATCAGTAAACAATATTCGTTGTCTACAAGGGGGCAAAACAGTAGAACGTAGAGATTAATTTGACCAAGGTCCAGTCAGGGGGACATTTCATTGAAATTGATCAAACAAAGTGACAAAATGACCAATTAATCAAAATTGCCTATTAAGAACTGATAAAATGTTGGTAGACAAAAGTTGTAGCTCAGTGCCAGGGGCAAGTGCCCTCCCCTCCCCCTTGACCACCCCTGCGGGAGCCTATTTCTTGGTTGGAGAAAATTGTCTTCTCCTACTGCCAGTCAGATTGATAAGTAATCACAGAAAATTGTATCAAGACTGAAGAAAATGTATGTTGTGTTTGGAATAAGTTTATCCAAACTTATTATATTTTGAATTCAATGCTGTTAACACAATGCGACGGTCACGGACGAGTTGGTTAACTTTTGATGTAGCTTATGGAAAAATAAAAAAAAATTTAATGGTGTTTTTGTGTCCTGCTTTTATCGCCTTGAATTCATATCTGTCCTGTGGCGAAGAAATATTTGCAATGTTTGACAACCATTTCAGCATCGCAAAAACAACCATTCAAGAGCAAAGCAATGAAGTGAAATATAAATTTTACAAAAATATATCTATGTATGTATGTACTTGCATGTGTTATGTGTAGCAATAAACTTCTAAATTCGATAATTATTAAAAATTCGTACGACTCCATTGTGGGCACTTCTAATAAGGTACGTACGTTTTCTTTTGACATGCGATACGTCTGCGTCTGCGTCTCCATCTGCTTTTTACTTGCTCTATAGGGCAAGTATTGGTTTCGTGCAGAAAAAAAAAATCGAGGTTTTAATCAAACATGACATTACGATGATAGAGAAGCCCAAAAAAGTGGTTTTCGCCATACCGTCCGTCGGTCTGTCTGTGCGCCTGTGCGTCTGTGCGGATGTGCGGATGTGCGCTTTTTCACGTCATGCTACAGCCTAAACGGCTTGACGGATTTTCTTCAAACTTGGTATATAGCAGTTTGAAGAAAAACGGTTGTCGAGGTTTTTTTTATTTTGTTTTAGCCCGGCTCAAACTGGTACCTTTCAAGTAACGGTTTTTTTCAATTTGGATTTTCTCGAAAACGGCTCTAACGATTTTGATTAAATTTAAAATTTAGCTAACTTTAAGCATTTATAACAAAACTGCGTTTTTTGTTTTTGGCTCAAATGGTCGTAACGAAAATCAGGTTTTAACGGCTTTTTTTCAAATAGCCATAAGTTCACAACGGCTTGATTGAATCAACTCAAACTTTGTTTGACATAGTTTTTCATAGTGTTCTATAGGATGCTTTAGTAAATTTTTCAATGAAGCCTTTCTAAACGGTGGCTTCCACAAAACGAGCCGTTGAGTTTTAGCCAACTTTTTTTGGTTTTTTCTAATTTTCTCGAAAATGGCTCTAACGATTTTGATTAAACTTTGTGTGTTATACTCTTTTAGTGTTTTTAAGAGAACTGCGTTTTTAGTTTTTGGCTAAAAATGCAAATAACGGAGATCTGCTCTTAACGGCTTTTTTCAAATGGCCATAAGTTGTCAACGGTTGCATCGAATTCACTCAAACTTTGTTTGGTATAGTTCCTTACAGCTTCCTATCAGATGGCATTGATTTTTTTTCATTTTCTCTTTTTTAAATGGTGGCTCCTATACAAAGAGCCACTAGATTTTGGCCAATTTTTTCAGTTTTTCTAATTTACTCAAAAAAGGCTCCCCCGATTTTTATGAAACTTTGTATGTAACATACATAGAATACTTCAAACAAAACTGCATTTTTAGTTTTTGGCTATACATGATAATAGCGGAAATTGCTTTTAACAGTACCTATTATTAATTTGGCCATAAGTGGACATTTGTATCATTTAAAACACCCAAAAGATAACGTCTTAATTTTAAATATTAAAGGTTTCTTAACGTTAGCTCCCGTATATCGAGTTTTCCAGTTTTAGCCAAATTTTTTTGGTTTTTACCAAATTTTTCAAAAATGAATTGTTCTTATTGATCGAAAAGTTTGTTTTCATCGGACTATTGCACCAACAGAGCAAGTACGTGCGACCCAGTCGTGCATTTTATTTCTATTGCGTTCTAGCAGTTATGCTGACTGCACAAAATGTTTATCATTTGGCGTGAAATGCCATTTAAATCGGCGGTTGTAGAATTGCTATTCATAAATTCATTAGAACCAACCATCCCTAAAATCAATATAAAGAGTTTGGTGGCTAATAAAACGCCTCATAAGAAAAGGAGGACAAGCTGCATCACCGTAGGAGTGTCACGAAATCTTTATAAAGAGAGAAGCTGCTGACACTATCCAAAGCGGACACTTGTTCACTCACCTTCTTCTAACTCTCACACGCTACTCTAACTTATCAGTGATGTCGAAGGGAAACCAGCTGAAAAATCAATCATCTGTGACAACGTTGATCCGAGGAGCTAAAAACGCGAATACATATTGGTAGTAAATCATCGCTGACTCCAATTCACCCGAGAATGTTTTGTTTGTTTGGGGCGGGAACCATCCAACCCCCTCCGAACCTGATCCTTTAGCAACTCATGTTAAAGAAAAAAAATCTGGTTTGAAAGAAATATCCAAAAATGTCCTGATCCGGTATTAAATCAGAAGACCGAAAAAAAATATTTCCATTTGATTCTCATTTTTATTAACTAAAAATCTTAAAAATATAACACTAAATACATAAATGCAGATCTATAAACATTTAAATATATTTCGAAAATTTAATAAACGTTAATTTTGATACCTGAAAATGGTGATCTTTAAATAGATAAAATTCAATTTATTTATAAGAAATCAGTTAAATAGAGGCACCGTTTGTGCTCTTGGTTAGTATACACATTTAATATTAACAATATTCGGTAAAATTATTTCCCTCAAATTTTATGTTGTAATAAGGTAATCATTTGTTACCTTTGGTACCTTGGTACACTGATTTCGATTTAATTTCAGAATTCGTATTGTGGTCGTTGTCCTTTTATTCAAAAACGTTAGTTCAAAAAGTTAGATTTTTTTTTAAGTAAATTTAAATGGTGACTGAGGGGCCGAAGCACTCACTCGGAAACACAGGTAACCAAAACGTTGCTGTAAGAGCTCAACCAATGGAGTGGGTAAGGCTCGCTAAGGAGGTAAGTAACCTTGAATCCTAAATTGATTCGAAAATTAAACTGTGTTCACGATTCCTGGATGAGACTCAGGTAATCGGATGCCGAGAGGGCTAGGTGATCCCACATGTAAATATTTTAATGAATTGGCCGAGAGGGCTAGGTGATCCCACATGTAAATATTTTAATGAATTGGCCGAGAGGGCAGGGTGTTCCCTAGGAAATGATTGAAATGGCATAGACACATGACGGAAAAGTGCGATACCAGAGCGGTAGATTGTCTCCAACAAAAAAATTGAAGAAACTAAAACGGAAGGAATAGGTGGGGAGCAATAGAATGTCTCCGATAAATTTGAAATAAGGATGTTAATTGAGCTGTCCGAAGTCCAGCCAAATGATACGATAAATAATAAAATTAATCCACGGACTAACTGTACTTTTCTTTCGCAACAAGAAAAAAAAATTATTTTCTGAATGTTACAGCAAAATGAACTTTATTAACTGAAACTCACTGAAGGTAAGTTAAATCAAAAAGGTTGGTATCTGATTTCAAGACAAAAACTTTTAAATTGACTAATTTGATATATTGACTGAAATAGGGGCTGTGTGACTTAAGCAATGTATAAACATTTTAAATAGTATGTTTGTAGCAATAAAGTTTTAATTATGTAATATTACTTACCCAATTATTCGCTGGCTGGAGTGCACTGCTGCCGTTGATATATTTGCTATGAATTTTGATGGTAACTATTTAAAATTTATTGTTGTTGCTTGTTGTCGAGATAGGTAAGAATTTTTTTTTTTTTTTAAAAGGGGGGGGGGGTATGGGGCTGGTAAAAAAAAGCTTCACATTGACTGACGGAAATGTTTTTACATAGTGGACCTTTCGTAGGTGTCCCACTGTAATTCGCTTTTCACTTCAAATTTAATCGTTTATGTGACAAGGGGAAATAGACACGATTCAATTAAAAAACTTTTTCTTTCTAGATCTTCAACTCATATTGTCTTTTGGCTTGGATAGGTAGCTAAAGGTACTATAATCCTTTGCTATTTTAACGCAAAACAATTACCTTTACTTTTATTTACTTCTTGGACGGTAGTGGATGATGCAAAAGTTACTCACTAGCAGTTACTATACTAGATTATTATTATTACTATACTTTTTCTCAACTTTGACTATTTTTGTATCTTTTCAGACTTTTCTCAAAGATGATTTTTCACGGACAGGATTTTCGACAGATTATTACTCGCGACTGACCACAATACGTTGTTTACTTTACAGGTAATCTTGTTATCACCATATCTGCATCTTTATACATGGACATATGCTTCTTGATTGAAGTTTTCATAAACAATAATTTAATTTATCTACTCTGTAGTATGATTTCTCATATATGTTACGTTGTAGATTGTGTCGATGATGTTAATTTGTGATGTTTTCGAAAAAAATGTTATGCGCTCGTGGCAAATACCGCTTGGCTACAATCTTAAATGAATGATTTTCTGGTGGCTATGCCCCAAGGCATCGAGATGATTTTCTTTATTGAAATAAATGACTCGCTGTGATGACTATAAAACATTAGCAGTGGCTGTACTTTTAGGTTGCATAAGTTCTTCTTCCTAATAATAATAATAATTTTAACTACATATATGCCTGTAAGACCCAAGGTCTTTTGAATGCAAACTGCACGGCAATAGTTAGAAGGAATAGAAAGATAGGAAAGATTTTTTGTTGGTACAATGGATTGAGAAATAGGTGATATTTATCTCATGAAAATCCCACAGGTGGCGTCCAGTTGAAGCTGGGGGAATATTGAAAAGTTGCTGACCAGGCTGGGGCTCGAACCCACAACTCTTAGGTTAGCAACCAGGGAACTGCGACGAGTAGCTCGAATTGTGAGCCACTCGAAATATTCGCTGCCTAATGCAGTATTCCAGCACATTCCATTTCACCCAAGGCAATACAAGCAATGTATTCGCTAAAATGGAATGAGCCGAGCCCGAGCTCATATTCGTTTAAGCGAATGAAATTCAGGCAGTGATTCTTTTTCTGTATACTGGAATGAATACTGCATAAGGCAGCGAATATTTTGAGTGGCTCAGGGTGTATTTAAATTGTTGCTAATAAAATAAGTCATAAAACCATTGTCACTAATCGTTGGCGTTGCTTTGCTACTTTAGCTATATGAATCTATGAGCCTTTGGTGTGAGAGTCTATAAAACACTCTCAATTCATATTAGCAAGCAGTAAAACACACTGAGGCTCGCGAATGTTGTGTTCATGTCCTACACGATTCAAACTCGTTTCTTTTCTTTGAGTGCGAGCTTGTGTGCGGCTCGTAAAAAAGGGGATGATTCACAAGTGCAAATGCATGTATTCATGCAGTTCTCTGTTAGCAACCAAGCACTTCATCCACTGTACCATTGCCATCATTACCATCTTTCTGATTTTTACTCGATGCTTCTTCTTGTTGGCGGCGTCGGTTGCATTTCAGGGTACGCAACAACAACTTTGAAATCTGGTGTCGTACGTGCCGAATACTACGCGCGCAGATTTTTATATCAGAAAATACATGCGTCAGTAAATGATGTTTCATAGGAAACGAAAAAAAACCTTTCTACTCAAAATAGTTACCTCAACTTTTCTTATAGGATTGTATTTCTCTTTCAGGAATGTATTTCTAAATGGTTTTCCTACGGATTCCTTTGGCACGTACGTTCTACTGCGCGGCAATGAAATGCAAAGAAGTTTGCACCAAGAAAAAAAACTCTAACTTGGGTTAAGTCCATGGACTTTCTTGCTTTTATTGATGGATTGTTGTCCAAATCAATAGACTCCACAATGTTCGTCGTGTTTAACATTGCACAATGATGTTTTTCAGATGGCACAAGAATAAAATGTGCATCTGACCTAATTTTCGGCAATGACACTTTTTTGGAGGTAATCCACTAATTTTCTTCGCGAAATCTATTCAATGATCATTATAAATTATTTTTCGCGACTTTACGATTTATTTCTAATAATATTTTACCTTTTATTTTACTTTTTGTCCCGCACAACTTATTTTTGGTTACCGATTACAATTTGACTTTTTTCCTTCTCTGTGATGCGATCACAATGGAGGTTGACGATAGAAAGGCGGAAATTCATGTTAGGTTTCCTACCTATCTGACAGAAAAGCTTCATGGTAGCCTTGTTCCTAAATCTATGACACTGATTTCTCTTCTAGGTTTGTTCGTTGAAATTAGCTTGTTTTCTTTGAATTCTTGGTTGGTTGGAGGTGATAATTTGTGAACCAACACCAACAAATATGTTCGTTAATGACGTTTCAATGAATTTCTCCTAAAATCAAGCAGCTGTGACGCTTTTAATTGAATTTTTATACGTAAGTATTTTCGTGAAGAAAAGTGCCGCAGTTGATTCGTGTGGACGCAAAAATTGACTTGAAATTTGCATGAGATTTGCAGAAAACTCATAGAGAAATCCTTTTTGTGCATATATGGTTGCACGTTAAGCACGAATTATGCATGAACTATATTTTCTCGCACCTGAAGTGCTACTGGAGATAGAAATCAATTTTCCTAGTACGTCCATTACCTTTGGAAAAATTGTTTCTTTTGACGTTGACGCTTGGTGTTGTGCAGTGAAATTGCACTGGCTAGTATAAAATGACATTTTAAGTACGTGAAGTACTTTTCTTGGGTTAAATTCCCTCGTAAAGCCTAGTACTCAGATCGCGCTAAAATTTATCTTCCATACAAATTTCCACCCAAGATAAATTTTAGCTTGGGTTTTTAGCTGAGTAGTACTCACTTCAAGCTAAATTCCAGGTGACAGGCTAACGGCTAAGAAAAAAGTCTCCACAAAATTTAGCTTGCGAAAGAATGTAAAACACATTATTTCACAAGATAAATTGTGACAGTTGTCAGAAGGTCTTGCGAAGGTCGCACGAACTTGCTCTTGAACTTGGTCGATAATTGCTAAGTGCTTATATAACGTAGGTATATTAAATAAAATGCACTACTGGGTCGCATGAACTTGCTCTAATGTGTGACAGTGGTTTTGGGGCTTGAGATTTTGATAAAAACTAATTTTTTAAAACTCTTAAATAAATACTTCAACTGATTTGAGCTGAAAAATAGGTAGATACGCCATTTTATTTCTTGGAAAAATTTGAATTTATGAGAATAAATTTATAAAAATCTGGAGCGGATTTTGAGAAAAAAGTTTTTTGTAAAAAAATTCGGAAAACATTTAAAAAAAAAAATCCAAAACGCCAGTTCAAAGGTATTCAGCAAATACATTAACATATTTATAAGAAAAAAAAAAAGTTTAATGAGCAGTTTTTAAAATATTAATTTTTTTTTAATTTAATTTTTTTTATATACAGAGAACTATTTAAAAAAAAATATTGGTATGCAGTAATACATTGAGCTACTTGCACCTATATATGTGTGAAATTCCGAAAGTATCGGTTGAGCCGTTTTCGAGATAAACGAAAGCAAAAAAACGGTCCAATTGAAAGTACCGTTTTTGGATTTTTTTTTGAATTTTGGTCAGCCATATGTTTTCTAGAAAAATAAGCTTTAGCGTAACGTCTATTAAGCAGGTACCGTTATTTTTTTACCTAAACAAATTTCCATTTCCCCTCTGTACAATGCCTTAAAAACTCTATATATATATATATATGTACCAAATTTGAAGCAATTCGGCCCACCCGTTTGGGCTGTAGGCGTCTATACATACAGACAGACAGACGGACAGAATTTTTTGACCATCTTTTTTCGTCTTCATCGTTATGTTATATTTGATTGTTATCTCAAAAAAATTTTTTTTTATGAATCCATAACTTGCCTTATAGTATCTTTAATCTCTCCAACTTCAAAATTTAGCGCGCCTTTTTAGCAAAGGTGTGTAGAGATAAATATTGTAGAGATAAAATTTAGTTTAGCGCGAACTGAGTACTAGGCTTAATACGTGAAGTATGGGTGGGAATTTATCTTTTTCTGCTGACATATGATGTGTCATGCAGTTGCATAACTTAAATCTTAAAAAAATTACATGTAGGAAATTTTTTTAAATTCCCTTGGAATTTTGGTGTTTTTCTGACATGTAACGAAATGTCATCCTTACACAGCTTGTGCGTTCGGGACAAGTCACTACTGTTCCAAACGTATACAAGAAAACGATGATATTACTTTTCCTGACTATTGGAGTTGAAAACACAAGAAATACAGACTTATGAATACTTACTCAAAAAATAAATGTATCTACTTATATTAAAAAAATTCTAGAAAAACTTATGAAAATAAATAAGTATATTTATAAATAATTTTTATATATAAAAGAGAGTGTCGTACGTGTGTTTGCTTATAACTCGAGAACAGATGGTTCAATTTTGAAGATTTAGGGCTTGATGAATAAGTATTCGGCCAAGGATTGACATAGGTTAAGAAAATAGCGGAAAATTGCGTTATGAATTTTTAATGCATTATGTCAAATAAACAACAAATCTTATGGTAGGATCTTTTGAGGATGGCTACAAAAGTTTACGTGTAGTTTGGTAAAGTAATTTGACAGAAATGCATTTTTAGTGCATTTTGTCACGAATCTCGAAAGTTGTCAGCCATTATTATGTAAAGTTTTAGCCTATACAACATACATTTGGTAGACTATACTGGATTGTCATGCACATTACTTGTTTTAGCAAGGTGGGTGAATAAGGAACAATCAAAGTGTATTTGACCACGAAATCGTTTGTTTATGATATTTAAAGTTAGAAATTTTTTTATAAGGAAATCAATTTCAGGTGGTAGCCCGTGGCGTAGTGGTTAATGTATCGGACTGCCACGCCGAAGATTCTGGGTTCGATTTCTGACGACTCCACCTAAATCCATTTCCGGGGTACTGCCTCTTGCGAGTGACAAATCCTCGAAGAGAAATTAATGTCATGGAAAGCGCTTCTCTGTTAGCCATTTGTTAGGATTTGGTGGTAAATTGTAGGTCCCTTCTATTCCATATCAACGCACACACATTAATGGTAGAGAGTATAAGTTACAGGCCCCGGCCCACTTGGAGCTGTTGTTTCAAAAATTTATTTTATTTTACACAATCAAGGCTTTCGGGTAGCCCTTATAATGCTTTGTCACAGTTCGAGCGACAGAAAATTAGAGAGAAATTTGAAGGGAAAGGTGTCGATGAACATTGGCCTTGTGTGTTTGAAGATCGTAATAGCAGGGGAAAATTGTACCAAGCAATTTGTACTACACCCGTGTTGTACGACTGAAGAAGGAATTACTGTATTTCACTGTACGTCTGAAATTAAGCTCAAGTGTAAACTGATGAGCATTACTAGCAAGACGATTATTACGGCGGAATTGTTTAAGAGGTGAAACGCAGCTGGCTACTTCAAAAGCATTTTTGTAGAAGAAGCGGTAATATAAGGAAGGACATGAAACATTTCGAAGATGTTTAAGTGATGTAAAAGTTTCCATAATGCTTCTCTATTCTTTCAGTTTTAATCGAGTAGATTTAAAAAAGTTTGAGCAGTATCTGCCCAGAGATGGGAGTTATACTCGAGTCTAAGGCGTATTAACGATTTTTAAATTGTATCCAGGTCAGAAGGGGTGAACAAATTCTTGCATCTATAAAGGAAGCCAAAACAGTTTGCAGCGCTCTTGACATTCTTAAGTATGTCTATTCCAAGAAAGGTTGTCACTGAAACACATACCGAGTATTGATAGTTTTTTGGCTTCTTCGATACAAGAATCGTTCACGTATAATGGCAAAGGTATAATTGTTGCGGCAGATCTGGCAGTACCTTAGCTTAATTTCTTAACCCACCCTAATCCAACTGTCAATAAAAATTTGACAACCAATTCTGATTTCCACGAGGACGATCACTTTGAAATTGGATTTGGAGCTAGCGGCATAAACCAGACCAAGGATTACGAAAGTAAAATATATTGAATTAGAAGATATTGTTTTTTTAGGATTTTTTTAATAAAACACAATTATTGAATTAAATTCGAAACACTTTCCTTGAAACAACATTAAAAAAATCTTTCTGGCTACAATGCCGCCAAAGCCCACTAAGAGTTCTGGAACAAGAGAGAAGACCTATAGCTGCCTCCTGTGCAACAAAGTAGATAATCTTCGGATGGTTCGCTGTGATAATTCCGATGGCTGGTTTCACTATATCTGTTGTGGAGTAACTTCTTCTGTAGCCCATCGTGATTGGCGGTGCAAACATTGTTCCAGGCTTCTTTCAAGTGGACTACTAGCTTCTCAACAAACACCGTGTAGTACAAAGAAGGCATTAAATAAATCGGAAAGTGAAGGGAAGTTAGATAAAACGCAAAAAGAACACCGTAGGCCTCTTAATGATGGGGATTCATGTCTTTTTGTTAACCGTCCTGTTTAACCAAAGGGTGTTCTCACCCCACCCCCTCCATTCCTTTCTTCTCCCTCCTATCCAATATCCACTGATCCCTTCAAATCCACCTCCCCTCCTCCCCCCCTAATCCAGGGTGTCCTGTGACCCGTGCCCATTGGATGGTATGCAGCCAGGGGGTAAACCGGCTGTATTATAACGGAACCTCTTTGAAACAGGCAAAATCAAAGAGTAATCGCCTTATCTGCTACAGGGGGTGTTGCAGATGGACCACATTTCCCCCGTTACTCGTGGGACCAAGAAAATGAATACAAATACAAATAACAAAAACTATAAAACACACAAAACAAACGATACAAACAAAACATGGAGACTAAGGTGCATGGATCGGGCACCTCAGACTCTGCTCTTGCCGATCCACTAACAAGAACAATGACTGACGAGGAAGAAAACCTTCTCCTCAATCCCTTCGCCAATCTTGGAATGGATGATAGAGTAAGCGTTGATCCGGCTGACGATGACATGGAGAGCATTCTAAGTGTCAGCGGCAGCAGCTCCATCGCAAGCTCCAATGTCTCCAGATTGTTAGCCTCATCCAGACGTAGCAGGATTACGAACTGTAGGACGACAATCAAACGACTTGGCACGAAGAAATGGGACGAACTCACCGAAACGGACCGGAAAAGACTGCATAGCGCACATGCCTATCTTCAGGAGTAGCAGCTAACGGAGAACAAGCCTACTGCTCGTACACCTGCAGCGGCTGCCTCTGAAGATGAGATATGTGCTGGTAGTTTGATGGGACCACCCGCGCCCCGGATTGGCAAAGACTATCCAAAGCACGGGTTGGAGCCTATAGCTCCTACGGGCCCGACTAAGAAAGCGATGCTCTCTGGTGAAACAAGTCAGTTGTCAAAAGAAACCCAGATTGATCCAATTCAATATATGGTATCAGAGACAACTACTTTACATCGAAAGACTAACACTACAGCAGACTTTACACAGAAACCAGCCTTTGAGCGTTCTGAATCGACCTCCAGGTGCTGCACCGAGCCTCTTGCTCCAACGGACCTGGAGGGGAGGAAGATCGACAAGGAGATAGAGAGGAGGAACGCAGTTAGAAAACATCCAGAGCCTCAGCTCCACATGCAATCTGGGTGCGTCCACCCCCTCATCTTTATCAGACGCCTGTGACGACAAAATGGAAAACGTACCACATAGACGAACCATTGGGTCATCTAACTCTTCAGCCAGACGTTGCATGAGGTCTTTAGCTCCTACGGGCCTGGAAGGAGAGAAGATGATTCAAGGTGAGGACGAAGAGAAGGACAGGTCCCCGGAAAACATCCAGAGCCTCACCTCAACCACATGTAATTTGGGGGCATCCACTTCTTTCAGACCTAGTGACTGTGGTATAGAAGACTCGACAATCGGAAGTAACTGCACCGTTCTGGAGGTCCAACGTAACGTTATGCGGCACCGAAAATAAAAAGCCGGCCAACGTAAGGAAAAAGGACCTCTTAACGAAAAACAAATCCTGCGTAGACAACAACGTAACGCAATTAGAACTGTACGGCGACTTAGTACTAAGGACCCTGATTCCTTCACGGAAAAAGAGAAGCTAGCTATGGACAAAGCCAAACAGACGTTACTAACGATAACAGAGACATCCACGAAACCCCAACCGACTAAGACAAGGACAAAGCCGAACTCGAGGACGCCCCTCAATAGACTGCAAAAGATGGGGAAGGAAAGTCAACAGCTCTCCACCCCAATCTCGGCCAGACTTAGAAGACCCGAATTGACCAATACATGGCCTATTGCAAGCGCGTCCAAAAGAGCGAGGCACGACATCACTAACTCGACCAACTCACCCATGAACAAAAACAAAAAAGCCAAACTCTCTATGTTGACCATTGTCGGTAAACAAGCAGCCGTAGTCGACTACGGCAATCCTACACGGAGACTTACAGAGAGTCAATGGCAACTAATTGAACTTCGGATCCTTGATGCAGTTAATGAGGCTATCTTAAAGAACGCGCCACTCCCACTATTTGGTACCATCAAAACTGTTCAGGGGTTCAAATTGATGACGGACACACTCTCACATGGCTTCAAGATTTTATAGCCAATACCACAGCTCCCTGGCCGAATGCCGATCTTCGCCTAATTGACAGGAAAGAGATCGTGCAGCTCACCAGACCTAAAGCTAAACTTATTGTGCGTGGACCTCCAATCCCAAAAGATCGTATCGAAAGATATCTCAAATCTCTCAACACTGAACAACTCAGTCAAAACTGGGAAGTCATTCAGATGGGAGATCATGAACCAGAAGGTACAGAAGTGGTAGTGTTGCTCAGTCATAAATCAATACCACTTCTGAAAAAGATCAGCTTCAGAGTCCGCATTGGTACAAACCGATGCAAACTAAGACTTCTCGGCCATAAAAGTAAGGAAGAGGCAGATAATACTAAAAATGTTGAAGTTAATACAGATATATCTCCATCACAGTAAAGCTGCCAGCGCCAATTTAATCTACCTCATGGAGGCTAAACAAGTAGACCTAGCCCTTATACAAGAACCCTGGATATCAGGTGGCAAAATAAGGGGCCTAAATTCAAAAGAACTTACGCTGTACAAGACTACACATGTAGGTGCTAACAGTAGTTTTAGAACTTGTATAATAGCTAGAAAACAGTTAAATCTTTTTCTTCTATCCAAATACAGTGACCTTGACCAAACCACGGTCAAACTAGACAGGCGTGGACTCCCATCGCTAATCCTGACATCCTGCTACATGCCATGGGACTCCACGGAAGGACCACCAGCAGAACTTACCAGCCTACTTATCCAACGTGTCCATTTGGAAAAATGGGACCTAGTGATGGGATGATACCAACTCACACCACATTCAGTGGGGTAGTTCGGATATCAACACAAGAGGTGAGTTACTTTTTGAATTCATTATTGAAAATAACATTTTGGTAGCGAATAGGGGCGAAGAACCAACGTTTGTTACCAAGAACCGAAAAGAGGTACTTGATGTTACTTTCACGAGTAACTCAGATGCCCTTGAGATTGAGCAGTGGAGGGTATTGAAAGAAGAATCATTCTCTAATCACAAAATCATTGAATTTCTTATACCCCACACTACAAAACTACAACGACCATTTAGAAACCACAGAAAAACCAACTGGGATATCTTTAATGTGGAAGTCGAAACTAAAATAAAGACAGTCAAAACTAATGCGAACATGCACGAACCTGAGTGTATAGATAATATTACCAATGATTTCACAGGCATTCTCAGGGAAGCACTTGAGAAAGCGTGCCCTTTGAAAACGGGTAAAAAGAGAAAAAAGACAGCCGAGCTGGGCAACATACGGAAAGAAACAAGAAAACTTTTCAACGTTGCTAAGCGCACAGGAATGGACAATGATTGGGAAACCTATAAATCTAGTCAAAGAAAATTTAAAGTTGAGACACAGCGTGCAAAACGAACTTCGTGGAGAACCTTCTGCAACGAAGTAGAAAATACCGCGGAATCAGCTAGACTTAGAAAGATACTTGCCAAAGAGCCCACTGCTCTAGGATCTCTAAAAGATCCCAATGAACACTGGACAGAGTCTTGTACTGAGACACTGGAACTCCTAGCTAACACTCATTTTCCAGGTTGTAGCTCCGACGAGAGCAACGCCCCGGAGGATGAGTACTATGAAAGAGCAACTCCTTCGGATATTATAACGGAAGAAAGAATAAAATGGGCTATCAGTTCTTTCTCTCCATATAAATCCCCGGGGATAGATGGCATCTTTCCCATGATGCTACAAAAAAGTGAAAAGATCATCACACCATGCCTAAAAACATTTTCCAGAATAGCCTCAAATGGGGATATGTACCAAGAACATGGCGTGAAGTGAAAGTTGTATTTATACCGAAAGCTGGTAAGCCCAGCCACACTAACGCTAAAGACTTCAGACCGATTAGTCTAACATCATTCATCTTAAAGACCTTTGAGAGACTAATAGACATCTATATTCGCAGTGCAGTGAGTCCGGAAGTGATATCTCCAGCTCAGCATGCTTATACCAAAGGTAAAAGCGTATAAACAGCACTTCACAGTGTTGTAAGCACTGTAGAAAACACACTGAAATACAAAGAGTATACCCTTGCTGCTTTCCTTGACATTGAAGGAGCTTTCAACAATGTGAAAAACGACGCAGTGAAAAGGGCCCTTGTGAACCTTAGCGTGGACGATACCATTATCTGTTGGATAATGTGCATGTTAAGAAACCGTCAAATAACCTCAGAACTGGGAGGAGCGTTGATTAAAGTATCAACATCCAGAGGCACCCCACAAGGTGGTGTTCTCACCCCCCTCCTTTGGGTACTCGTGGTTAATGAGATCCTTATAAGACTTAAAAATAGTGGAGTAAAAGTAGTAGCATATGCAGATGACCTAGCTCTGCTAGCGACAGGAAAATTTCTCTCCACCATTAGTGAACAAATAGAAGGCGCCTTTGTCCTTGATAAATACTTGGTCAAGAAAATGTGGGCTTGCAGTCAATCCACAAAAGACAGAACTGGTCCTTTTTACCAACAAAAGGAAAATACCAGCCTTTAATCTTTCTTCAATAGAAGGGGTTCCACTCACCCTGTCAAATTACGCCAAATACCTTGGTGTGATTCTAGACAGAAAACTGAACTGGAAGCTCAACATTGAAGAAAGAGCCAAGAAGGCAACGATAGCATTCTATGCCTGTAATAGAATATTTGGAAAGACCTGGGGGCCTAGTCCCAAGATTATCATGTGGATGTATACGGCAATAGAAAGACCTATACTGACATATGGCAATTTGGTCTGGTGGGAAGCTACGAAAACGACTTCCAACCTAAAGACAATTATAAGAATACAAAGAATGGCGTGTATAGGCACCACCGGGGCTATGAGAACCACCCCCACTGCAGGGCTGGAGGCTATTCTCGATTTAAAACCCTTAGACCTCTTTGTGCAAGAATCTGCAGCAAATAGTGCCCTCCGGTTAAGGGGCCAGTTATAGCGATACAGAAAACAAAACCGAAAACATTTTCAAATAGAAAATTAAGTATGTTACGGTTCGATTTAAAACACAAATGCTACACTGGTCGATGGCAACCAACTCAGAGAATTTATTTTGTAAATAAAAATTTCAATTGAACTTGTACTTTTTGTTAAAAACGAAATTTGTTATTTTTCTTTTATACGTATAACAGAAAAATAAATAAATACATTTTTAACAAAAAGTATTTGTTCAATTTAAATTATTATGAACAAAAAACATTCTCTGAATTCATTGCTATCGATCAGTGTAGCATTTGTCTTAAGAATCGAATCAGAACATACAAAATTTTCCATCTAAAAATTTTTTCGGTTTGGTTTTCCGTATCGCTATAACTGGCCTCTTAGCCAGACTCAAAACTGGAAACCGAGTCAGACAGGTCATGCGCAGATTCTACAGATATATACGGGCCACAATGTATGCACAGACTACACAACACCCCGTTTAGATTTTGAAAGACCATTCACAACTTATTTTCCTAATAGGGAAGACTGGCTTAACAACCTGACACCATGCGAATCAGCCATCCAAATCTTTACAGATGGCTCCAAAATGGAAATTGGTGTTGGTGCAGGCTTCTACTTAGAAGCACTCGAACTAGCCGGATCAGTTAGGCTCCCCGATTACAGCAGCGTCTTTCAGGCTGAGGTCCTGGCAGTGACAGCAGCTGCTAAAGAAGCTGCAATGAAGGCAATACCACGTGCTGATATCACCTTTTTCATTGACAGCCAAGCGGCAATCAAAGCAATTTCTGCCATTGAAATAAAATCAAAGCTTGTAACTTGCTGTCGCGAAGAGCTTAAGGTTCTTGGCGCGCAGCATAACATAAGACTATGTTGGGTTCCTGGCCACTGTGGTGTGCAAGGAAACGAAAGAGCTGATGAGCTGGCAAGAAAGGGATCATCCCTAGAACTCAATCGAGCAGACACAAAGGTAAAGATCCCAACATGTAATATTAAACAGAAGATTGGGAATAAAGTACTTGCTACAGCTAACGAGAGATGGAACTCACTCGATTCCTGTGTCATAACCAGGAAAATGTGGTACTACTTTAATAAACAAAGAACAGAAAAGATCCTACTGCTCAAAAAGGAATCACTACGATCTCTCGTGGGCATACTGACCGGGCACAACATGCTGGGTTACCACAAAAAGAAAATGAAACTCAGCACGGACGACTTGTGCAGAGGTTGTGGCGACGTAGATGTGCATGAGGACACACCGCATTTTCTTTGTCACTGCCCAGCACTATGCCGCTTAAGAAACGAAGTTCTGGGGAGTCATTTCTTCCAGGACTTGGAAGAACTATCTGAACAAACGGGTACAAACCTGCTCAGATTTATCAACGCTTCGAAATGGTTTGACAATGTATAGGTTTTTCATAGGTCCCATGTTTATAGGGCCCGAAACCCCCAGGGTATCACAATGGATCTACATTGATCTAAGTGTGATGGACATAACATCATTCATCAGCCCACTTACCTAACCTAACCCAACCGTCCTTTTCAACGAACTTCTTCATTCTCATTTTCTGTTGCAGAAAAACCAAAAAATCCTGCAAGCATGGTCACTAGTGCTCCACCTCCTGATACACATTCATCTGATGATGAATTAGAGGGTGCACAAGCTCTCGTTCATTTGCAGCCCGAGTTTCCAGCTCTCCTTCATTTCCAGTCGGAGTTGCCGTCAACTGGTGGTCGTGAACAACTCGAAAAGGATGATGAAACCTTACCTTCAGGTCATGAATCTGTAGCATTACAAGATGCCAATGGAAAAATCGACAATACATCTACAACCAAACCAATTAACAAACCTGCAAGTTCTCAGATCTCAAAGACTTCATCGACTCACGTTCGACGGTTAAATGAACAACTCGAAAATGATGATGAAACCTTACCTTCAGTTCATCGATCTGTTGCATTACAAGATGCCAATGGAAAACTCGACAAGACATCTACAGCCAAACAAATTAACAGGCGTGCAAGTTCTCAGAGTTCAAAGGCTTCATCGACTAACGTTCGACGGTTAAATGCCGAATTGCAACTTTTGCGAGAGCAACAGTTGATTTTGAAGAAGAGGGAGGAATTGCTAAGCAAGCAAATACATCGCTCGACTCGCAGAGGAGGAAGACCGAATTTCATCATCGGATGAGGAAAGTGAAAGTTTTTCAAAAGTTGAAAGCTGCCTGAAGGCGTCACATCCAACTCACACGATGCCTAAAGGCGCACCTGGTGCAGAGAGCACAAATGCAACGCTGCTTCAACCCGCCACCGCACTGTCAGTTAATGTGATTGCTGGGGCTTCTCATCAAGACCTGCTACTACAACAAATTTTAAACAAATTGCTTGCTTTAGAAACAAAGACTTCTTCACAAACAGTTAACGCAAATACATCATCTGATTGGCTTCCACCAGGAATGCTAACAACAAGTACAACTAGTACCGTGCGGGAAAGAGAAGATGCATCTAAATTCGATACAGACCCAAATAATCTTGAACTCACTCGTCAACAGGTTGCAGCTCGTAAAGGAATATCAAAAGAACTTCCAACATTTTATGGTGACCCAGAGGAATGGCCAATGTTTGTGTCCACATTCGATCAAACAACTATGCTATGTGGATTTTCCAACCCCGAAAACCTACTTCGTTTGCGACAAGCTTTGGAAGGGAAAGCTCGAAAATCAGTGAGAAACTTATTGTTACACGAAACCTGTGTGCCACAAATAATATCAACATTACGGATGAAATTTGGCAGACCGGAGCTTTTAATAGATATTTTACTATCGCAAATCAAGGAAATGCCAGCGCCTAAGGAAAGTCGTCCAGAAACCATAGTTGATTTTGCATTAGAGGGTCAAAATATTTGTGCGACCACGAAAGCCTCCGGTATGGTGAATCATCTGTGCAACCCTGAGCTTCAACAAGAATTGGTTTCTAAGTTACCTGGACTTTTAGGTCCCTTTTGGGACAGAAGGCGCAAATATTGTTATGATTCCAAGTACCTCGAACAAAAATCGTCGGCGAGGAGCGTCAAACACTCATACTGAGCAACATGATTCTCTTAGTGTTGAGTTTTGTGCTATTTGTGAAGGGGATGTCCAGAGTATTGAAAGGTTTCACATTTTTACATATGAAAAGAGCGGACAAGTGGAATGTAGTGAGAAAAAACCAACTCTGAAGAAGATGTCTCAAGGCTCACCTTCCAGTGGCTTGCACTTTAAATGTTGTGTGTGGTACAAATGGTTGTCGCTATTTGCATCATCCCATCCTTCACAAAGAATATTCAGTGACTACAAGCTCATTATCCTCAAGTATGAACACACATTATGAAAAAAAAACGCGTATTCTTTTCCGAGTTGTACCGATTACTTTACATGGAAATGGCGTTCAGATATCCACGTATGCGTTTTTTGATGAAGGATCATCTTTAACTTTAATTGATGAAGGTTTGATGAAAGATTTGAATCTCAAGGGCGTTTCACAGCCATTGTGCCTTCGATGGACCTCAAATACACATTGCTATGAAGATGATTCCATGGTCCTTGACCTTGACATATCTGAGACAAGCAACTCACTAAAATTTCCACTTAAAGATGTACACACTGTAAAAAACCTGAACTTACCTCTGCAGTCACTTGATATTAACTTGTTGCAAGCGCGGTTAAGCACTTGAGAGGTCTTCCTATAAAGTAATAAACTAAAGTCTAAAGAAAGTGAAGGCCACGAACCAGTAGCAGAGAAGACCCGTTTAGGCTGGACTTTAAAGGGCCAATCCAGCAAAATTACATCTTCCGAACTTATTGCAACCCACCACGTCTTTCAAATGTGCGACTGTGAAATTTCCAAAATGACGAGCTGCTCGAGGTCGTAAAGAATTATATTTGCTTAGATAACTTAGATGTTAATAATTGTGCTAAAGATTTCACTGTATCAAGGGAGGACCAATACGCTTACGACCAGTTGCAAAAGATAACGCAAAGAATAGGGAACCGATTCCAGACTGGCTTACTCTGGAAAATTGAAAACATGTCTCACCCAGACAGTTTCCCAATGGCACTAAGATGAGCCAAGTGCCTTCAATCAAAGATGTTAAGAGACCCAAAACTAAGTTTCACGCCGCAATCTAAAATTGACGACTATGTTATTAAGGGATATGCAAGAAAGTTGCTGCCAAGCGAAGTCGAAAACCAAAAATTTTGGTACTTACCAATATTTCCAGTGATCAACCTAAACAAACCTGGGAAAATAAGACTTGTGTGGGACGCTGCAGCTAAAGTTGATGGCGTATCCTTGAATAGCATGCTTTTGAAAGGTCCGGACCAGTTAACACCAATGGTATCTGCGATACGAAAGTTCCGTCAAAAGAGAGTGGCAATTGGAGGAGATATAACTGAAATGTATCACCAGGTGAGAATTTGCCAAAAAGATCAAAACTATCAACGGTTTCTTTGGTTTGAGCCGGAAGCTCAAAAACCTTCAGTTTATGTTATGTTGGTAATGACCTTTGGGTCGACTTGTTCACCAAGCTGCGCCGAGTACATTAAAAATCTTAATGCCCGAGAGTTTCAAGATCGTTTTCCCAGAGCAGTGCAAAGTATTTTGCATAACCATTACGTAGATGACATGTTGGATAGCGTTGTAACTGAGGAGGAGGCAATTCAACTTGCACGTGATGTCTTCTATGTTCACTCTCAGGGCGGGTTTGTAATCCGGAACTGGGTCTCAAATTCCAAAGCCGTTTTTAGTGCACTTGATACAAAATCTTATGATACAATCAGTTTGAGCTCTGAAAGAGAACTGGCCACAGAGAAAGTTCTGTGGTGGTCAACATCCGACGACAGTTTCATCTTCAAAATTTCAAACCGCTATAAAAATGAGGATTTGCTCCGAGGAGAAAAAAGGCCTACTAAAAGAGAGGTTCTAAGTCTGCTAATGACGATTTTTGATCCCTTAGACCTTCTGGCGTTCTATGTTATGTACGCCAAAATAATTTTTCAAGAAATATGGCGTTCTGGGTGTGCATGGGACGAACTAATTCACGACAAAGAGTACACAAAGTGGTTGCACTCGATTCGCTTGCTTCCAGAGGTAGCATCTAGGAAAATACCAAGATGTTACGTCAGCCCTAATTTCAAAACTTTCCTGAGTTCGAAATCCACACATTTGTAGATGCTAGTGAAGATGGTTACGCGGCTGTAAGTTATCTAAGATGTACTGATGGAAATCTGGTTCATTGTGCCTTATTAGGCTGCAAGACTCGAGTGGCTCCTTTGAAGCTAATGTCGATACCACGACTAGAACTTCAAGCTGCTGTCATTGGTGCTCGATTAGCTAAAAACCTTTTAGCCACTCATTCTATTAAAATCTCCAAGCTAACATTCTGGTCCGATTCACGTACTGTGCTGTCTTGGCTGCGTTCTGATCACCGACGATTTGTGGCCTTCCGCATTAGTGAAATACTGGAGTTGACGGAAATAACCGACTGGCGATGGATTCCGACAACAGAAAACGTGGCTGACGAAGCGACGAAGTGGAAACGAATTCCAGATTTTTCAAACGACAGCCGGTGGTTAAATGGTCCAAAATGTCTACAGCTTGATCCAAGTTATTGGCCAGCAGAAAATAATGAATGTAAAACGACAGATGAGGAACTTCGCACCCAGTATTTAAGTTTTCATTGTAACACTAGTCTGGTCGGTGAAAGTTTTCTGGATATTGAACTTGAACGTTTTTCATCCTGGAAACGATTGTTAAAAGTTATTTCAACAGTGATCAATTATGCTCGATTTTGGAAAAAATAAGGTGCACGACTGGGTCGTACGAACTTGCTCTAATGTGTTAAAATGGTCTTGGGTGCTTGAGATTTTGGGAAAAAAGCGTTGAAAAAATCATATGAAATTTAATAAATCACTTGAAAATCCATACCTAAACCGTTTTTTGGAAAAAATGAAGTAAGCCATCAGGTTTCTTTTACTTTGTTGAATTTTTACGAAAAAAATTTTCAAAATCGTTGGACCAATATTTTCAAAAAACAGTTTTTTTTGAAAAACTTTTCGAAAATATAATCCAAATTTTTTTTGAGTATGCCAACTTCTAGCACTTTCTAGTTTTTATAAGAAAAATTAAATTAAAAAATTATAGATTAAACCGTTTTTGGAAAAAACTAAAAGTAAAAAAAAATTTTGAAACTTTTTTAAAAAACTCAAAAAAACTTTTTTTGAAAATTTTTCGAAATTATATTATTTCTTTTATAATAGGGCTTCTACGTTAAAAGTTTCATCGAAATCCGTCAAGTGGCTTACGAGAAAATCGAATTTCAAAAAACCGGTCATATGGGAGGTACCGTTATAAGACTTTTCCCGAAAAATCTATTCCAACCAAAACATAAAGTTTGAACAGAAAACACAATTCAGAAAGTTTTATCAAAATCGTAGGAGCCGTTTTTGAGAAAAATTAATTTTTCACAAAAAATCGTATGGCAGGTACCGTTAGTTTTGGAGCTAGAATGCTAATTCCAAAAACCCCTCTGTAGGACGTCATAATAATACTATGTACCAAGTTTGAAGCAAATCGGTCAAGCCGTTTAGGCTGTAGGTAACTATACAGACAGACAGACACACGGACAGACAGACAGACAGACAGACAGACAGACAGACAGACAGAATTGTCGGACCCACTTTTTTCGACTTCTCTATCATCGTAATGTCATGTTTGATTGTTAGAATTTTTTTTTTTTTTTACGAATGCATAACTTGCCTTATAGTACCTATAATCGCAAGTAAAAAACGCAAACCAATTTCTCAAAGCGAGATTCAATATGCTGAAATAATTTTGTATAAAAAAGCGCAACGTAACGAATTTGTGGATGAAATCTGGATGCTATCGAAAAATATTCGCATACAAAAATCAAGTTCTATTTATAAACTTTCACCCTATTTGGATTGTGATGGATTACTTCGACTTGGTGGAAGAGTGACTCTCGAACCCAAAAATGATCCCATCATTCTACCTTGGTATGATTATATAACTCATTTAATCATTGTTGATTATCATTCAAGGTATCATCACTGCAATCACGAAACTGTTGTCAACGAAATACGACAAAAATATTGGATCCCACGTCTCAGAGTTGCTCTCTTTAAAATTCGACGAGATTGCCAATATTGTAAGAACAAACTTGCTCAACCGTCTGCGCTGAAAATGCTGGGGTCGACTATTTTGGACCTTTATCTGTCTCTGTACGACGCAGCAGTGAAAAAAGGTACGGAGTTTTAATCACTTGTTTGACAACTAGAGCAATTCATATCGAGATCGCGCATTCGTTATCGACAGACTCCTGCATAATAGCCATTCGCAACTTTATTGCCAGAGGCGGCTCTCCCATTGAATTCTGGAGCGACAATGGCACAAATTTCAAGGGTG
The DNA here is from genome assembly GCA_916050605.2 of Platycheirus albimanus. Classification (NCBI taxonomy): domain Eukaryota; kingdom Metazoa; phylum Arthropoda; class Insecta; order Diptera; family Syrphidae; genus Platycheirus; species Platycheirus albimanus. The sequence goes on along the minus strand of OU696696.1, from coordinate 170,993,650 downwards.
CGGAGCGTGAAATGAGGGAAGCTTTTGAGTTGGTGGATAAAAACAAAATAACGAGTGCATTTACCACCTCTTCCACTAAATGGCATTTTATTCCACTTAGCTCACCGCATATGGGAGGGGCTTGGGAGCGTTTGGTGCGCTCCGTTAAGGATGTACTTTATAAAATTCTACCGTCACGCAATCCTACTGATGAGCTCTTACGTAGTTCTTTGATGGAAGTGGAAATGATTAAAAACTCCAGGCCGCTAACATACATCCCTATCGACCATGAAGAAGCGGAATCTCTGACGCCGAACCACTTCCTGCTTGGTAGTTCAAGTGGGGTTAAGCCATTGATAGAAGGAGTAAACGAAGGTGTGCTGCTTCGGAGAAATTGGCAAACTACTCAACAACTCGCAAATGCATTTTGGAAAAGATGGGTGCTTGAATATCTACCTGTAATAACCCGACGTTGCAAATGGTTCGATGAAGTAAAGCCAATCGAAGTAGATGATATCGTGCTTATTGCTGATCCCGATGTTCCTAGGTTATGTTGGCCAAAGGGAAGAATCATTGCCACTAAATTGGGTTCTGATGGTAGAGTGAGAAGTGCGTGGGTCAGAACTGTTGCCGGAGTGTACAAAAAACCAGCTACGAAAATCGCGGTGCTTGATGTTCGTCGGTTCAAAGGACAAGAAATAGTAGGACCTCAAGAGGACATACTGGGGGGGAGTGTTGCGGCAGATCTGGCAGTACCTTAGCTTAATTTCTTAACCCACCCTAATCCAACTGTCAATAAAAATTTGACAACCAATTCTGCTTTTCACGAGGACGATCACTTTGAAATTGGATTTGGAGCTAGCGGCATAAACCAGACCAAGGATTACGAAAGTAAAATATATTGAATTAGAAGATATTGTTTTTTGAAATCATTATTTCTTTAGGATTTTTTTAATAAAACACAATTATTGAATTAAAATCGAAACATTTTCCTTGAAACAACAATAATGTTTAGCTTTTTCGACAAATGACAGCATTGAGTTTTTGACGCATTAAACTCCACACGACGTTAAGTGTTAAATTAACGGTACTTTTTTGTTCGAAAGGTTAAAGACTTCCGGTATTAAATCAATTGCGTCATTAAATGTAATTTTTGACAATTCAACTGATTTTAATTAACTAGATGTGCCAGATTCCCTAGCCCGCTATTGTACAATAGTGTGTAGCTGAGACGTTTATAAACAGTAACACAAAAAACTCAGTATTTTCAAAGATATATATTGAAAAAAGGCGGTACGGAGTTCGCCGGGTCAGCTAGTAATTTATAATTTTAAAAATACTTAAAACAGTATCTTCTATACTTATAACATCTTATCTCTACAAAAAGAGTCATGCACAGCTGTGCTAGCCGGGCATATGCAAATCCTAAAAAAAACAAATTTTCCTCATCCTACAGAAATACCCTTTCTCAACAGTTGGGAAATTACTAAACTAATTATCATTGATAATAACACATCTTTCACTTCTTAAAGTCCTTGGTGTGCGGCACCGTTTTATAGCCTTTGCTTTCTACTACTTCAAAGAAGTTGTTTCCTACGATTTTTGTATTTGTTATCTTTATAAATTTTGGACTCAGCTTGGCATTAACGTGTTTACTGGCGTCGCTCAATACACTATTCCTCTTGAATACTTCGTCACCTACCTTGAAATCTACTTTGCGACTCCTCAAGTAATAAACTTTTTCGTTTTCATCATGCATTTTTTCAAGGGTTGTCTTCAAATAGCTGTGAAGAATGTTCATCTGTGCGATCCTGGGAAGCCAATCAATCTCAGAATGATTAAGTCCACCCAACTCTCTCAACAACTTATAGTCAGCCCCATGTTCGATCATACGCTGGCCGAAGAGGGCCTCATAGGGTGACATTGTGAGAGTTGAGTGCACGGTTGTGCGTAAAGCACTACTTATTGAGGACAGATTTGCATCCCAGTTGGTCTGCTTTGGGTTTATATACGAACGTATCGCAGCCAAGGTTGAACGGTTTACTCGCTTGCGATGAGCATACCGCTGTCTTATAATGTCTAATGCCGAATGCATCTAAAAAACTTTGGAATTCTTTACTGGTGAATTGTGTGCCGTTGTCCGACAACACGCTTTCCGGTACACCATATATTAGGAATACCTCATCACGAAGAAATTTCACAACATGGGTGGCAGTGGCTTTCCGAAGGGGTTTTATAAAGACAAACTTCGTCAGTTGATCCACGACGATGACAATGTAGCAGTTTCCTCTACTTGACCTTGGACAGGGTCCCAAAAAGTCAACATATAAATGTTGGAACGGACGCTCTACTTGGAAACTTTTACCCATCTCCGCGTGGAGTACTATATTCGCAGCTTTGGTGGTTTTACATGTCTTGCAAGCGTGAACGAAGTTTTTGACTTGCGAGAACATGCTAGGTCAATAAAACTGTTGTCTTAATCTGTAAGGTTTCTTGGCTATCCCGCCATGAGATCCTCTTGGGGGAGAGTGCTCTAAAACAATCAGGGAATCAGTCACTTTGGTAGGAACCCACAATTTCCATGTTAGGTCATCGGCTAGAGGATTGCCCACAGTGTTTTGTCCGTTTGTAGAAGTACCCCTCCGAAAGCTTCAGGTGGGGTAATCGCTTCTTCTACAGCATGATATGATCAATGAGGCTCAAGTATCCCTCTGACTTGAATGACGGCTGACGGGTCATCCAGATCCAAGTGAAGCACCGCCTCCTCCGCTTCGACTTGACCCAAACACGAAAGGTATGCCTCGACTGTTAAGTCGTCGTTTTCATAAATGCGCGAAAGCGCATCTGGCACAACATTTAAAGTACCCTTCATATGCTCGATCTCAAAATCGAAGTTTTGGAGCCGCATGCTCTACCTAGCTAATCTACTAGTGTGGTCTTTTAGGCTCATCAACCATTTCAAACTGGAATGGTCCATCATCACACGGAAACGATACTCTTCCACATTTGACATAAACTTATGGATGCCAAGGAAAGCTGCAAGGCATTCGCGTTCGGTGACGGAGTAATTACTTTGCGCAACGTTGAGTTTCTGGGAGAAGTAATAAATCGGGCGCTCAGCCCCATCTTAATCCCGCTTACAAAGAACACATCCGATACCGGACGCGGATGCATCGCATAAAATTACGCATTCCTTCGTGTAGTCAGGATTTACCAAAACAGGAGCAGACGTCAATGCCCGTTTGATGGATTGAAAAGCTTCGACAGCTTTTTGGTTAAGCTCGAACGCTTTACCTTTCTTCAGCACATCTGTTAAGGGTGAAGCAAGTGTTGAAAAATCTTTTACGAATCGCCGGTACCACCCAGCCATTCCGAAGAATCGACGGACTTGCCGAGTGGTAGTTGGCACCGGAAAATCCACAATAGCTGAAATTTTGTCCGAATCAGCCTTCAAACATCCTTGCCCCACACGGTAACCTAAGTACTGAAGCTCTTCAGAGCAGAATTTGAATTTCTCCACATTGATGGTCAGCACTGCTCTTGATCAATTCTCACTCACGATCTTCAGAATCCTAATGTGTTCGTCGAATGTCGCCGACACAACCAAGAGATCGTCGAGATAAACAAATAATCTTTCGCGCAACTCAGAAGGAACTACCTTAGTCATAAGATAGCTCAAACTTTGTGCAGCATTACATAGCCGGTTGCCGTGGTACCGTAAAAGCATTTTTTTCCCGGGAACTTTTCTCCATTGGTATCTGCCAAAATGCGTCTTTAAGATCGATACTAGAAATGTAGCGCGTTTCTGAAAGGCGGGCTGGCCGTCCTTCTATATGGCCAATGGATCTCGCATCCTTCTTCGTCACGGAGTTTACTTTCCGAAAGTCCAAAATACAATCGGTTCTTATAAGCCGTACGAACTTCCCCAGCAGGGAACATCATGCGCTGGTACTTTTTCCAATGACATCCAAGGAAAGCATGCGATACAATTCATCATACAGCAACTAAGCTTACATTGGTTTGTGGAAATCCCCTCCGGAGAGACTCCTGAAATGCTTGAGATTACGTTACGCAATCTTGAACTTCCGCCAAAAGTCAACTCCTAAATATAGTCGTTGAGCTAGTGACGGTACAATATAAAAGTCCATAATCCGAACCATGTCCTTATATTTAACGTCTGTTGATTTCATTCCCACTATCTGCTGTTTTATTCCATCAGCCGTGGATACGGTAGACTCTACCTTTCTTACTGTAATGTGCTTTCCCTGCAAAAACTCTGTCATGTCTGAACCCAGACAACTGATGCTGGCTCCTGAGTCAAAAAGACCGAAGAATTTTTCGCCTAGCATCTCGATGGTAACATAAGGTCGAGGGTCATTTGACTCACGTCCTAGAGTAGCAGAAGCAACATTGCGGCAATTAATCCGCTTCTGACGGAAACGTTCGCGAGTTCTACGTATGCGTTTGAATAGTTCGGGAAAGGTTACGACACGTCGCCGAACCTCATAATAATTTTGTAGTCTCTCGTGGAATGGTTTCCTATACAATGCGTTCTTATTTAATTATTTTCTTTAAATTCAGTTAAGTTTTCTTTGAGTGCAATAGGTTTGGTAGTTTCTTGTTTCTTATCATAAAAATCGCGTTTCAAAATTGTAATCGGAGTTTCAAGCTGAAGGTCTTTATTAAGGCTTAAGGCTCCAGGTATTACTTGTGATGAGGACGGGATGAGTCCTCTGGAAGTTTTTCGTACACCTTGAACATGTAGGAGTAGACTTCTAGTCCGCAAATATAGCAGAACACTTTTCTTTGTGGATCGGTACAGTAGCTAAACGAATGACCCACGCCCTGGCAATTCCAGCAGATAACCTTACTCATGTCTTTTTCGACAGCTTCTAAATGCGCGGGGATAGATGACGGTAGGGCAACACCAAGTTCCTCATCGGATTCGACCATCACCTCATTCACATTACGTTTTTGTGGATGTCTTTGTGTAAATGGCACGAAATTGCTTTGTTTAGGTGCGTCTTGAAGTCCGAACTTTTCTATGGTGCGGCACTGATGTGACAAAAGTCTCTTCACATTGCTTTTCACTATTTCTACTTACTCCTTTTCGGTCTTTAGGCCGCGTAACCTGGAATTCAATTCCAATATAACGTTATAAAAATCATTAAAAGTTTCGTGAAATTTCTGTATCCGTCTCAAGAGAACAGAACTGTTTGATATGGCTACCTTATGGGTTGCCCATGACGCGTCTCTATTACTCTTCAGAAACCTCCAATACCACTGCTCGGCGGCTCCACTCACAAAATGATGGAAGTTTAATGCTACCTCATCCCACTCGACACAGAAACTCTATCTAATACATCCCAACCTAAACATGAAGTCAAATCAAATGTGTGGTATTGTGGGAATCGAACAGAAGACGTAGAAGCGGATTGACCTGGTCTCCGTGGAGGATTGTCAGGTAGTGAGTCGTCAAAATTCATCGCATTCATTTGCGTCAGAAAATTGTCAAGTTGAGCGCCGTCAAGCATGTTGAGTGGCGGATCTGAAAGATCAATTAACTGGTCTGGCGGTAAACTTTCAGCGGATTGAGCTGCTGCCTGAAAGGCGGCCCCAGAAATAATTTCGCGTGCGATTGCGTTGTTGTTGTTACCGGTACGTTAATGCTTACTGTCCTCACTGGAGAAGTAGGCATTTTTGCTAGAGGTACGGTGGTTGTCTGTTGTACAGCCTTCTATTTGCAGTTGCATCTGCTCATTGCTGGTCGCATTAAGTGTTTCGTTGGCGTTTGACGTATTGCCACCGTTGGCAATACCACCGTTGTCACCAGCTGGAGACATAATGGAAATATTTAAGTAACCTGGACGATAATCTGGATAGTATGGAGGAACAACTGATTTCCAACTTTTCCCTGACATTTACTGTACGGGAGACTCCTTGTGTAGATAACACAATAAACTTAAATTATAAAATTGAACGCGAAGTGGTTCTTCCACTTCAAAGCAAAAAACTTATTTCCTAAAACATTAAAACTTCAAAAATGTCTTAAAACCTTATTATTGGTGTGTCGCTGTAGTACCTCTAAGGAGCATTGGCATCCTTAGGAATCGCTAGGACAGTACTTCAGTTACACTAAAAAGCTTTAAATAAAAGTTGAAAGTGATATAGGACCTTCGTTTCCTATATTATTTTTACTTATAAAACTTTTAAAGATTTTCACAACGGACGAAGTAATTCACTGTCGTTCCGTTGGACTGAGAACTTAGTAAAAAAAATTCTTATGTAAAGATACTCTTAAATACGGATCTTAAATCTGGTTCTTAAGTTTTTAATACTTAAGCTCGAAAATTTTAATTGTCAAATTTGTGTACTCTTAATCTGAAAAAATTTTTCTTAATTTGTCATAAACTATACGGTTCGGAGGTTGGATCTACATTCCCCAAACAAAACGAAAACAAAATTCGAGGTTGCGCTTCTCGCAAAGCCCCGGAATCAAAGAAACCAAAAATTGACTTAACTTAAGGGATTTGGTATAATCTCTACTGGCTCTAAACTTGTTTTACTCAAAATAAGGTAGGGGTTCAAGCAGGAATCCAGCGTCTCATTATGCTACTGCTGACGTGCATCGGGAAAATCCCCAACCACCGGTTAGCGCTTTATGAGAGTACCGTTTTATATCTAGACACTCTTACTACGAAATCATCTTCAAACATCATACTAAATTTGGTGTGGTTTGGTTAACAATTGTCAAAATTACAAGCTACACTTCAAGAAAATTGATTCGATTGATTTTAGTTTTTTGCTGTGTGAATTGAATTAAAAGGGATATTTTTCATCTACTTTTGCCTTTATTTCCCACTTGAACATCAAAATTTTCCTAAAGTAAACATTGTGTGTTGATCACGGACCAAGAAGATACAGACCAACTCACCATATGGTCTCTCTTTTTGCCACCAAGCTAAAAATCAGCTGATATGCCATTTATTTTGAGAGTGTGACGCTCTCCTTTGCTTTAAAACCCATTTAGCAAACACACCTAAAAAATAAATGGCATACGCAGGTATAGTTGCCATTACAAAATGCACAGAGAGAGATGTACACGTATTCACAGACTGAAAAAAATATTTCGAGGGTGTTTCAGGCAAGAGGAGTACGAGTTGGCGGTCTGTATATGGTCTGTGGTCTTGATGAAGTAAATTAGTTTTGTATACAAAAGAAAGCTTTAAAAAAAATACAAAATAAAAATTAACTCATATTAGTTATATTTTTGCATATTTTTATTTTATTTTTCAGCAACAATTTTATTGTATATAAAACAACAATCCCAAATCTCTGTAAAATATTTCCCATCGCAGATAATTTACTTACAGTCTCTGAACACTAGTTTTTACAAAAGTGATTTGAGAACAATAATAATTTGAAAACATAAACAATAAAGTCGGTTCGCAAAATGAACAACCATTTCAGGAAATATTTTATAACAATTCTCTTAATTCTTTTAAAATATCAACGTTGTATCACAAGTCTTTCGATTAAATGCAAAAGAAGACATCATGAAGTAAAAGTAATAGAAAGTAAATAAGGAAGGTTCATATTTATCTCCATCTCTCTTACACCTTCATAAGCAAGGAAGACGTCAAAATTTAACCCACTGGCTAAAATTTAAATTGCCCTGGCAGCACGCTTAATAATATCCCAATTTAACCTGTCAGAATTTAGCCATGCGATCAAGTTGACTGCTGGAACACAATGGAGCCGGAGCCGGAACCGCAGCCGCAGCCGTATCGCATGTCAAAATATTGAATACACACGAATTCAATGTTGTGAACACAACGAGACGGATCCGCAACCGCAGCCGCAAACCGCGACGGACGAGTTGGCCAACTTTTAATAAATACGTGCGTATTTTTGACATTCCATAAAAAAAAAAAAAAAAAAAAAGCAACGTGCTAATAAAATCCTTTTAGAAATTAGGTCAGGTAATTAAAAATTTATTGAAAAGACTATACATGATGCGATATATGTTTTATCATCTTTTATATTCATATATATGTATGTTTCTCAGTGGAAATTGTAAAAAAACGTGGAGTACGTACGACTCCATTGTAGGCACTTCTAATTAGGTACGTACGGCATGCGGTACGGTTGCGGCTGCGGTTAAGGCTGCGTTTTTCTATTGTGTTCCAGCAGTAAGCCAGCATTTTAACGCGATTGACACACAGCCTAAGATAAACAATTACTTGCAAGCAGAAAGTATTACTATAAAAGCAAATCCTAATTGTACATAAAAGCATTTTTCAAAAGAAAAAAAAAAAGAAAACAATAAAATGAAGTAAAGATTTAATTCAAAAATATAAGAGGAAAATAAGAAAAAAATAATAACAATAATTAGGAAGGTAGATCAGCTTCTTTTTTTGAGTTGTTAGCGCCTTCAGTTGTCCTCTGGTCAGCAGCAACAGCAAATAAGTCCTTGGCATTGGAAATTAATATTGATTTCTCGTCGCGTTGTTTTTAATATGAACGAGTCCACGCAATAAGTACAAATTAACAACAATTCATACCCATATTCATTTCATATACCTTTCCTAAAAGATTCCCATAAGTTAACAACAATTCATACCCATATTCATTTCATATACCTTTCCTAAAAGATTCCCATATTCCATATTCCTAACTAAGCGCATTCCTATATACCTAAGTGCATTACCCTTAGCACCCAACGCTTCATTTCCTACACACTTCCTTTCATTATCTTAGTCAGCATAATAATAATAATAATAATAAAATTGATTTGTAAGCAAATATAGCATTAAGTTAAAATAAATAAACGCAATGAGTCAGTTGTAAACTCACAAAGAAAGATAATACATCTTTTATTTACTGGCGCCCAACTATTTTTTTTCGCATAGTATTGTGTGCTCCGAAAATCTTCATAAAAAGAGAATAGAGCAATTATTTTACACAAAAACGCGTATAAATAAATAAAAAAAACCCACTCTTTATTTTTTTTCTGCGGAACATTTTTGTCTCAATAAAAGCGGTGTATTAAGCTGTGATTTGTCTCAATAAAAGCGGTGTATTAAGCTGTGATCGAGAAATACTTACATACGGAAGCGATGCTGGTTTTTATTTTGTAAGAAACTAATAAGTATTATTTTAGTGCTATTTTTTGTATTATTTAAAAATAATTTATAATTTGAACAAATAATTTTGGTTATTAAATCACAATGGCTGAAATTGCCCAAATCATTTCATCAGCCGTTCAAGCAGCCGTAGAAACAGCATGTGCGTCTATAGTTTCGCGAATAAACGAGTTAACTGAAGAAAATAAGCAAGTTAACGAAGGTGTCTTAGATAAAATTGAAGAATTAACAGACAAAGTAAACTCAGTACATTTACAATCCCCTTCAGTCGTGGCCTATGAGCCCATTTCTGTCGTTCTACCAACGGTAAAATGTGAAATTTCACTGGATGTAGTTAAATCCATACCAGATTTTTCTGGTGAAAGTGCAAAATACATTTCTTGGCGCCAAGCTGTCAAGACTGCCATGAAATTATTTCAGCCTTATGAAGGATCCGAGAGACACTATCAGGCTGTCGCAATAATTCGTAACAAAATTGTCGGTTCCGCTGATTTAATTTTATCTTCTTTTAACACGGTCCTTAATATTGACGCAATAATTGCTCGTCTTGACAATTCGTACTCTGACAAACGCCCACTTCACGTTTTAGAGAACCAATTGAGCATTTTATGCCAAGGAACTTTGTCCATATCGGAGTACTTCGATAGAGTAGAGAAGCATCTAACTTCAATCACTAACAAAATTTCCATGGATTATTCAGGTAATAACCAATTAATTAATTCTTTAGCAACGAAATACCGAGGTGATGCACTGCGTGTGTTTATTTCAGGCCTTAATAAGCCCATTTGCAATATTTTGTTCTCTGCTGGTTGCGAAGACTTGCCCTCTGCATTAGCCAAGGCCCAAGAGCTTGAAGCAAACCAATATAGGTATAACTTCGCTAGAGCCTTTGATAACAGCCTTTATGCTGGTCCCAGATCAGTAAACGTTCCTCTACGGAACAACCCCAACTATAGGCGAGTTACTCAACCGCACCCCCCGAATATCTATCAGAAAAATCAAAATTACCAACCAGCAGCACCCAGTGATCATATGAGTGTCGACAACTCGTCTAGAGTCCGACACAGTCAAAAATCACAGATTCAACAAGCGGCACCTGCGGGCAGTAGTAATCAGACCATCAGGCAACAGCCGCAAAACTATGAATTCAGTAGGACTTTTAAGCGCCCACGTGATTCCGATAAGGTACCGTTGGCAAAAACGCAACGAATAAATTTCATAAAGTCAAAAAATGACAACAAAGAACCAAAGAGTAGTCCTGGTCCTGACTGCGATACAGAATATAAATTTGAAGACGAATATCAAACCTTCAATGGGGAATACGACGATCAGCTACATTTTTTAGAATAAAGTCGGCTCTACCATATGTTGAAAAGAAACTCGACGATAAAATCGTTATGAGGATTCTAATAGACACTGGTACAGCCAAAAACTATATTAAAAATATACCCTTTTTAAAAGCTATCCCTAATAACAAACCATTTAAGGTTAAATCCCTTAACGGTGACAACACAATAACCGAGAAATGTAGAATACATTTTTGTGGTGAAACTACAGATTTTTTCCTGCTTCCCCAATTAAAAACTTTTGATGCAATAATAGGGTATGATTTTCTCGTGCAAATTAAAGCACACATTGATACCGAGCGGTCTTTACTAATTTACGAAAATGGCGAAATGCAAATTAAATATTTTGAATGCCAGCAGGTAAATAATTTAGAAATCGATTCGACAACAGTTCCTGAAACCGTCAGGGATGAGTTTAAAAAATTAATTGAAGACTTTAAGGAAGTTTTCGCTCAGCCCAATGAAAGTTTGCCTTTCAACACAAACATAAAAGCTAGCATTAGAACGCTAGATTTAGAACCTATTTATTCAAAACCAAGACCATACAACATGGCGGCTGTCCCCTTCGTTAACAAAGAATTACAAAGAATGCTTCATGATGGAATAATACGACCATCACACTCCCCATACAACACTCCCATATTGGTAGTAGGGAAAAAAGGTAAGAACGAAGACGGTACTCCCAAATCTAGGCTAGTGTTTGACTACAGAAAGCTGAACGAACGCACTATCCCGGATCGGTATCCCATTCCCGAGAGTTCTGTCATCTTATCGAATTTGGGACAAGCTAAATTTTATTCAACAATAGATCTAAAATCCGGTTTCCATCAAATTCTTTTAGAAGAAAAGGACCGTGAAAAAACAGCTTTTTCCGTAAATAACGGAAAGTATGAATTTTGCAGATTGCCTTTTGGCTTGAAGAACGCTCCAAGCATCTTTCAACGAGCAATCGATAACATTCTCAGAAGCGACATTGGAAAGCGTTGTCACGTCTATATAGACGACGTAATAATATTTTCGCAAACCGAAAATGAGCATTTAGAGGACATAAGAATAGTATTTTCTAAACTCCTTAACGCTAACATGAGAATATCTCCCGAAAAATGTAAATTTTTCAAACATGAAGTTGAATTTCTAGGATTTCTTGTTTCTGGAGAAGGTATTAAGACCTGCCCTAATAAGGTAAAGGACATTGTTGGTTTCGAAGTGCCTAAAACACTTCGTGCTTTAAGATCTTTCCTAGGACTTTCCGGCTATTACCGCCGATTTGTGAAAGACTATGCCCAGATAACTAAACCTTTGACTGAATACCTTAGAGGAGAAAACGGACACATAGGGGAAAATAAGTCTAAAAACATAAAAATACACTTGAATTCAGAAGCTATATGTGCTTTTAACAGAATAAAGAACATTTTAGCATCAGAAGATGTATTACTATATTACCCTGATTTCCGAAAGCCTTTGGATTTGACTACAGACGCGTCATCGCAGGCAATTGGTGCAGTTCTCTCTCAAGGCGGAAGACCCATTACAATGATATCTCGAACTTTGAGCAAATCCGAAGAGGCGTTTGCAACGAATGAACGTGAAATGCTTGCGATAGTTTGGGCATTGCAAAACTTGAGGAACTACCTTTACGGTGCGCCCGATGTTCATATCTATACAGACCATCAACCACTCACTTTTGCGATATCCGAAAAAAATCCTAATACCAAACTGAAAAGATGGAGAGCATTCATAGAAGAATATTCTCCAACCTTTCACTATAAACCTGGTAAGGAAAACAAGGTAGCAGACGCACTATCTCGACAGCATATAAACACGATCTCTACCTCAGGACAAACTGTTCACAGCGAGGAATCATTAACTAAAGTTATACCCTCAGTAGAAAATCCTATCAATTGCTTCAAGAATCAAATATTTATTAGTCAAGCTTCTGAGAAAAGCAAAAAAGTAAAAATTCTTTTCAAAAAGCAGGTTAGACATGTTATAACATTTACAACTATTGCAGAACTTATTGAATTAATGCGTGATATTCTTCATCCTGAAGTAGTCAATGGAATCTATTGCACCCTTGAAACTTTAGGAAAAGTCCAAAACGATCTAATGATTGCATTTCCCAATGTAAAAATGAAATATGCAAAAAAACTTGTTCAAGATGTGTTTAACATAAATGACCAAGAAGAACTGATCGTAAATGAGCATAACAGAGCACATAGGGGGCCACAGGAAAATTTCAAACAAATTATCGCTGAATATTATTTCCCAAATCTTAGGAAACTATGTAATACATACGCTTCTAAGTGTAAAATTTGTAAAGAAAATAAATACCAGCGCAGACCAACACAACATCCAATCGGTGCAACACCAATTCCCACGTATGTAGGAGAAATTCTGCACTTGGATATTTACAATACTAGTAAAAAATATTTTATAACTTGTATGGACAAATTTTCAAAATTTGCCATCATAAAACATATTCCTTCAAGAAATTCTCTAGATATCAAAATTCCATTGATTGAAATCATTTCCCAATTCCGAAATCCAAAAATAGTAGTTATAGACAATGAAGGTGCTTTTACATCATTTTCAACTCAAGCATTATTAAAAAATGAGTTTAATATTTCAACACATTCCGTACCAGCACTTCATAGTCAAAGCAATGGACAAGTGGAAAGATTTCACTCCACTCTTGCAGAAATAGCTAGATGTACAAAAGAGACTACCACAGATGTTGTCGAGTTAATGCTACTATCAACCTTTAAATATAATAACTCAATTCACTCAGTTACAGGTTATAAACCTTCGGAAATATTTCATGATATTTCTAACCAAATGAGAAACGAAATAATTTCCAAACTTAAAATCAAACAAATCAAAGATCTAGAATTTCACAATAATAAAACCACACCCAAGGAATTTAACCCAGGTGATAAGGTATACTTAAAAACCAATAAAAGAATTGGAAATAAACTATCTAAATTATATAATCAGAAAACAGTTCAGGCTGATTTAGGCACTGCAATTATAATCCAAGGCAGACAAGCTCACAAAAATAATTTGAGATGATACTCTACTTCCAGATTAACTCAAATATGGCTAGGAACTGCAAATATTATAGACTATTCTGCAGCCCTCTATATCCCCATACCAGCAGGTGAAGTTGCTATCTATCAAGATTATTTTTACCTAAAACATACTACGAATTTTTCTGACATTGAAACGATTTTGTCTGAAAATACAAATATGTTAAACCGTATCAAGGATGAAAGATGCAAAGAAGTACTCCTACAAGACAAAGATGAATTGGAACGTTTGTTAAGATTGCTTAGATCTCCAATTAGAAAAAGACGATCCATAGATTTCATAGGTTCCGCAATAAAATTTATCGCAGGGACACCCGATCACCAAGATATGGAAATGTTAAAAATACAGGAAGATGAATTGACGTGGAGTACTAACAGGCAAATCGATATTAACACCCAAATTCAAAATAAATTAGATGAAATTACCGACACGATTAATAATCTAAATATTAACGCTCTAAGTAAACAAGGAACGGCTGATAACTATGAAAAACTAACTTCGATAATGTCTAGAAGAAATAGAATAATAATAAATAATTTAAGCAATAATATCTACTCCTTAATATTGGCTAAAAATAATATTGTAAATCCTTTAATTTTAAGTTTAGACGAAATAGAACTAATTGAAATGAAAGAAAATATTGTAACTGAAATAAGTGATTTGTTAAATGTTGCTGATGTTAAAATGTATTACCAAAACGATACTCTGGTATACTTAATCAAAATACCTAAAGTTCAAGAAATTTGTCAATATTTTGAAATCTCGCCAGTCATTTATGACAACAAAATTCTAGATTTAAGTTCCAACAGGTCAGCAAATTGTAAAAAAATAAACTATCCTTTAAGTACATGTAAAAAAGCTCCCATCTACTCCTACTGCAAAATAGATCCCAAAAATTCCTGGCTCTCTCACCTCCTGAATAATAACACGGCACAATGCCCATCTACTCACGCCGATCATATAAAAAAAATAGAAAATGTCGCAGATGGAATCATCATCGCCAGGGACAAGAACATAACTGTTGAGGAAAGGGACCAGCGAATAGTCCTTAATGGTTCCTTCCTAATAACGTATGATAAAAAAATTAAAATTAATGGTAGAGAATATATTACAGATAAGCCATTAATCGCAAATCACCATCCAGCACCAAAAATAACAGTTTTGAACGAATCCGCCTTCAATGAAAAAATCTCCCTACCGTACTTACACAAGTTGCACTTCGTCAACAACCAACAAATTAAGGAATTCAAAGTTACACTTGAGACAACCAAATGGACGTGGTACGGCGTCACAGGAATACTTGTAACAATAATACTTGTGCTACTATATACAAATGCAGACCCCGGCTTATCGTCATTAGATAAAGACCTAATGAAAATGCGAGTACTCAGGATCATGAACGAGGACGTTCAAATTTAAGAAGGGGAGAAATTAACAACAATTCATACCCATATTCATTTCATATACCTTTCCTAAAAGATTCCCATAAGTTAACAACAATTCATACCCATATTCATTTCATATGCCTTTCCTAAAAGATTCCCATATTCCATATTCCTAACTAAGCGCATTCCTATATACCTAAGTGCATTACCCTTAGCACCCAACGCTTCATTTCCTACACACTTCCTTTCATTATCTTAGTCAGCATAATAATAATAATAATAATAAAATTGATTTGTAAGCAAATATAGCATTAAGTTAAAATAAATAAACGCAATGAGTCAGTTGTAAACTCACAAAGAAAGATAATACATCTTTTATTTACTTACATAGAAAAGGATTTCTGTTCTCTCTTCAGCTTTAACGCATGTTATAAAAGACAACGTTTTCGCTCCGTTAGACATTCATGAATGAAAATCGTAGAAGCGCTGGTGCCAGCAAACCCAATTTCACAAAAGCGAAGTGGTCGTTTTGTTGTTTTTCTCTAGTATGCGATTGACCGCAGTACTGATCTCCTATCAAGCGGAGACAAAAATTTAATCACGATCGGCGGATGTGAATTTTTAGTGGATTTTATGCGGAAAATTTTTTTGAGTGAAGGCATAGAGAACATGCTATATATGTATATCCTCTTTGGTGAAAGTGGTTGAAATCCAACACGTGGGCACAAGTGATTAAACATGTGTTTTAGGTTTTCTGTTGGCAGAAGAGGAACACCTTGAAGAAGGGTTCACTTCTAACTTCTTTCTTTCAATTTGTGTTTTTCTTCGATTTGCTCCATATGAGCCGTATTACTGTATATGAATACGCTATGTTGTTTAAGTTGTTCTTTAAATTTTCATTGTTATGCTTTATTAGACCAGTGCCGAAGCCTTTGAAAATGGTTAAAAGTGAAAACAAATTATAGTAGGATGAAACCAATTGGAAAAGAAAGAGAATATATCAATTATGAAAGGAAAAATAAATTACGGTCGATCTGCGGTCGAAAAGTGGGCGGGAGGGGGGTTTTAAGGGTTTTTAAAGAAAAAAAAATGGTCTATCTCGATTTCCGGCAAAACTACAAGTCCTATGGAAAAAGTTAAATCGCAAACACATAGGTTATTAAAATATCTACAACTTTTATCAAATCTTTTTTTTCACATAACCCCAAACAACACGTCAAAAAATCAAATAAGAAATTTTTTGGTTTTTTATTTTTATCTTTTACAAAAAACCTGAAGAAGCCAGAAATACCTGTGCGAAACGTAGGGTGAAAATATGAATTAGTTTTTTTCAATTAATTGCATAATCCACCAACTGAACATTAAGCCCAATCTAATCATTAAAAAAAAAACATTTTTATTTCTCAAAATTCGGTGAAAACTTGCTGTTTTATGCCTCAAACACACTGCAATTTTTTGATTAAAAATATTATTCCACCAAATTTTGACTTAATATCGAAAAAACGCCATAATTTTCAATCGAAAAATCTCACGTCAAAATATCTGCTTTTTTTAAAAATTCGGTTTGCTTTTTATTCCCTGAAATCTCTACTTTTCGATTATGTAAGAAAAATATATGTACGTTAAAATGGTAAGTTTTCTCAGAAAATGCAAAAAACCAATAACAAAAACTCGGATCAAACTTTTTTTTAACTATTATGTAGAATTTTGAACGGTTCATTAAAATTTACACTTTTTAATTTTTTTTAATTTTTTTTTATTTTTTCGCTTATCAATGTCACATGAAATCTTACGTTTTTCGAGTAATTAAAGTGTAAATTTTTGTGTAATTGACTCACTTTGTTTAAGAAGTTCCGCCTCTAAATTTACCCACATTTCTCCATTGCTAACGGTTTTGTCAGGTCCAGGTATTGGTTTATAAGCTGGTTTTTGCGTTGGTGATGGTTGCGGTTTAGTGCTAGATGTAGTGCCCGACGGTTTATTATTGCGCCGGTTTATCTTTAACAACTCTGCCGTTAAAGTGTATAGTTCAACTTTCAAAACGATCCTAACAATTTTCAATTTTTTAATATTTTAAACTTATAAATAAAACTTTAAAAGTGTATTCATCAAATATATTGGTTAAATTATCCAAAAATATTTGAAAAATAACAGGTAATCATAGATTTTAAGCCTGAAAAACAAAATCTAAGCCAAATCTCGAGTCACATGACCGATTATAAAAGGAAAATTTGCGAAACATCACCGCAAGAAAATACGTCATCTCAAAAAATCAGAATTTCAAAAACTCTTAAACAACATAAAACAATGTCAATATCCCAATCGGATTTCCAACAAATAAAATCCATTATCGATAACTCACTGCATAGCGAACTCCCTTTAGCCATCGCTCATCTGGCAACTAAGGACGATATCAATAAACTCAACGAGGAGTTTAATCAGCTGCAACAGCAGAACCATGAATTGTCTGAGAGAGTTCACCAATTCAAAATGCGGTGTAGTTTACTTGAAGAGGAGCTGGAGCTTCAAAGTCAGGAAATCAAGGGAAAAAACATAATATTCTCGATTCCAAGTGACAACTCTGACCCACAACAACGGGTCCAAACTATAACCAAACTTTTGTTGGATAACGAAGCACCCCAAATGCCGGCAGCTATAAAACTTTGCGAGCACAACAACTTAATGAAATTAAAACTTAACACAGGGTCAAACGAAACCGCGTTGAAAATGTTAAGAAATGCTTCAAAATTAAAAGGCACAGGCACATATATCCAACGAGACCTCAGTAAACAATCGCAACTTAAGCGCCGAATCCTACTTGGCTACAGAAAATTGATTAAAACAAGCAAACCAACCGAAGTAGTTTTAACAAAAAACAACAAAATGATAATTGGAGAAAAAACATTTTATTTAAATAATAATAATATCCTTAAATATCAAAACAAGAACGGAGATATAGAACTTCAAAATATGTTTGGTAATCTCAACTTTGGAGCTGTCACAAATGTCAAGGAAAATATGCTGTCACTCGAACGTTAAAATCCGAATAGTAGTAGATTCATAAGAAACTGAGAATTAGAAGCCGTCAGTCCTACTTACATTATTTATAACAACATTTTAGCATACAATATTTCGGGCTTAAATAACAAAATTTTATTTGCAGAATTTTTCAGTTACGTTAAGAGTTTTGATATATTTTTCTTATTTGAAACGCACATTATACCAGAAAATGTCTGTAAATTTAAAAACCATTTTACTGGCTTTAAGCTTATTTGGGGTGAAGCAATATCTTTTGTTAAGGGTCGTGCAAGTGGAGGAAGTTTATTTGGTATAAAAACATCATTTTTAAATACTTACGATTTCGATGAATGCGAGGGATCTACAGTAGTTAAATGCTTAAACCATAATAATATGTACATTGTTCCATATTATATAGGACAAGGAAAATCCGACATCGATTTTCGCCCCGTTAATAATGAGTGGATTGAACGAATTCAAAAATTCAAAGTGCATTGTAAAACCTACTCAGATCACATGCCTATTATCGTGGAGTTTTCAAGTGAATCTACTACCCAGCACATCGATCTTAAATTACTACCACGACTTAAATGGAAAAACGAGAATACACTTTCTTATCAACATAACTTGAACAACTTACTTCTAACCAATGATATGAGGACTGAGTCTGCAGAAGAACTATCCAACCAACTCACAGAATGTATAAGAATTCCAACATCAAGCAAAATTATAAGCTGCTTTTCATCATTCAAACAAAAATGGTTTGATAAAGATTGCATGAAAGCTTGAAACAAATCTTTCGCACTTTTACGAGTCATGCGAACTTCAAATAATTATGATGTCAGAAATTGGTACCTTGAAGCAAATACACAATACAAAAATCTTTGTGTTGCAAAGAAAGCGGAATACGATTATAAACAAGCGTTAAGTCTAGGAGAAACCAGGAGGTCGAAGAAATTCTGGAAGATAGCAAAGGAGATTAATGAAATGAACTATAAAATAGGTGCTGGGGTTTCTGCCGCAAGTCTCGCTAGTCACTTTAAATTTCTTCTTCTGAACGATACTGACCTCATCTTCTCCTACGCAGAACCATCTGTTATCGTAGAATCTTTGGACTCCGATATAACAGTTGCCGAAATACAAGCTGTAATAACAAAAGCAAAGAATGGAAAGGCACCAGGTGAAGATGGGATTCCATACGAATTCTTTAAAAATGCATCTATAACACTTTATAACAAAGTTTTTTCAAATGCTGAAATACCATCTTCGTTTAAGAAATCCGTAATCTTCCCTATACACAAAAAAGATCCCTTGGACATTGCTGAAAATTATAGAGGCATTTCATTTATGAATGTTTCTGCCAAAATATTCTGTGGTGTACTTGTGGAGAGATTGGAAAAATGGGTGGAAACTAACAAAATTCTAACCGACCTTCAATCTGGTTTTAGAAAAAACTTTTCAACAGTTGATCAAATATTTACACTTTCATCGATCATTAAAGCGTTTCAGGCCAGGAATAAGAAAGTTTATACGTTCTTTGTAGATTTCAAAGCAGCCTTTGACTTAGTAAACAGAAGTGCTCTCTTTTAAAAACTATAACAACTGGGCCTATCTACAAAGTTTATTAAAGTTACAAAAGAAATGTACTCTGGAACTAAAGCCGCTGTATGGGATGGCACGACCTTTTCAGAATGGTTTGGTACAAGTACTGGTGTAAAATAAGGTTACCTTCTCAGTGCATTGCTGTTCTCATTATTTATCAATGACATAGTAGAAGATCTACCAGGAGGAATAAGGATTGCTAATTCTGTTATCAATGTTTTATTGTATGCCGATGACCTCTTTCTACTTTTAGAAACATCAGAAAACCTGGAGTTGATGATCAACCAGTTAGCAATCTACTGCAAGAAATGGGGACTTACAATTAATACCGAAAAATCTAAAATTATGGTTTTCTCACGATCTGCACAAGGAGAAAATCGAAGGAGATGGTACTTCAATGAGAATCTTCTAGAAATCGCGAAAGAGATTAAATACTTAGGAGTAAAACTGAATCCAACGTTAGATTTTAAAAAACACCTCGTTGAGAAAGCCAACACCTCTCAAAGCTTATTGAACGTGTCTTGGAAAAACGTACTTTCAAACAAACAAATTAATCTGTCAGTTAAATATAAAATATTTGATTCAATAGTAAAATCAACTCTCTGCTACGCTTCACAAGTTTGGGGTGCAAATGAGTATGAAGCTATTGAGAAATTCCATAGAAACTTTAAAAAAAAAACTCTTTAACCTACCTCAGAATACACCTAGCTACGCACTTTACATAGAAACTGGACTTCCAAAACTTCTTACAAGTACTCTTAAGTCACAGGCCGATTTTATAATTAAAACATGTGCACACCAGGACTCCAGACTAACGAAAAAATTGCCTTTGTATGAACTAAGGAACAAAGACTGGTGGTTTGCTAGATGGCAATTGACTGTAAAGAGGAACTACTTATCGATCTTAGTAATTTATCCCATTTAAAAAATCAACTTTACCAAATAATTCGGAAGAAAGAAGACTCATTACGGATTGCATTTATTCAAAAAGCTCGTGAATCTGAAAGTAGACATTTATACTGTCAGCTCAATTATGATCTCGGTGATAGAAATTACTTGTAATAGGTTTAGGTGTGTGTGTGTGGTTTTATTATTCAAAAAAAGAAAGTTTGTTTTGTTGAGTGCATTGGACTGGCATGCTGGCGGTTGCTCGGCTTGAACTCGCCGGAAGTGGGTGGGATCTTGTCCAAGCGACCCAATCTCACCTATTACATTAAACATTTATCATGCCGACAAAAAAAAGAACCTTCACGAAATTAAACGCGAAACAATTCCAAAAAAAAATATATTCGGACGGACGTTACCATTTAGAGGGCGCTGTGATGCTCTCAGCGCTGACCTGTACCCACCCTACCATGGAAGTCGAAGGTCATATTTTGACTTCCCCAAATTAAAGCTCACCTTTATCTCTCCAGCTCAGTTCATCGTCACCAAATCCTTAGTCGCCATTCCACATCCCCTGAAATTCAAAACTTAAAAGGCCATCAAGCTATTTGCTTGATCAAAGAAAATAAAACCTTCCATCTTGAATGCACTTTACAGAAAAACTGATTTATTCAATATTTGATATATTACGTTTATTATCATTTATAACAGCTGAACCACAAAAAAATGTAAATGAAATGAAATACATATAACATAAGAAATCAATATTAACAATACAATATTATGTTCTTTATTTAACAATAAATGAAAAATTATATAAAAACTCTATGAATGTATGGTAGGTATTCGAAATCCCTTTTTTTTTGAATGATCTATCCAAACAAACCAAAAATTAACATATAAACCAAACTGTACCAACAAAAAAAAGTGCAGGGATTCCTTATTAGAAGGAAGAAATGCCACGCCTCCTTTACTCTTACTCGTTCTGAGTTCTTTTAACTTTGACTTTTCGACTTATAGCACCTACAATATAAGCGAAGGACCTACCTATTATGAGCTCACACTAGGTAAATTGTGTTTCTTTTATTTATGCTACCCCGATATAGGAGCATCAACTATTAATGGACAAGGTATAGAATTCATGCAAAGGAAACGAAGTTTTCTATCCACCTTCTGCCAGGATAGCTCCTGTTAACACACTTTTAAAAAAAATGAATATATATGTAACAAAAAAAAGGAATAGATGAAATCTCACAAAAAAAATTTCGATACCACATACAAAAAAAAAATTATTACGGAAGAATTTCTTTGAGTGTACATAGGAACAAAATGTTATTGAAAATCTAGATTTTTATGAACATACAATCATAAAAAATATTTCGCAAAGAAAATGTTTTGGATATAGTATATCAAAAAAAAATTTAACCAAAATTGGGTTTCGTTACACGTGCACAAAAAAAGGAGGTTAAAGATGAGGTCCTTGAATTTTTTATATGGTTCCCTGAGGTGTCTTCCTCGTGGCACTTGGAATTTTATATATATATACGTAAGTGAGTATAAAGGTTTAACGTAGATACATATATGTACGTCAATATATATATATATATACATATATATATATGATCGTAGGTATCCTACGTTTGATTTTTCCACACTTTACCAGTTTAGAACTTAATGTTTAAATTGTTCTATGACGTCAGGCACGATACACATGTGGCCAAGTGCACTTCTTCTGGCATTTATGTATGCGAGCACAAAATCTACAGGATAGCCAACGAACGCAGAGTCGTGGTTTATCTAATAATTTTTTTATTTAATGTTCTTATATAATCAAAAGGATTTTTTAAAAAAATTAGACATCTAACACTCACCAGAAATATAAATCTCGCAAAAATTATGACAGAGCGCCTTACAACCACCTGTATGTTTTTAGGTAGACACCTCCTTTTATGATTCAGGGAATTCCAGGATGTAACTTCAATTTTCAAAAGATTTATTTAAAATAAAATTCACTAACACTCTATTTAGCACACTGTACCTTTAATCTTTAATGACACACTCTAATTTTTATATAATTAGGGACTGACCATCCTCCACTTTTGGCGGTTTTGTACTTTTTAACCCCACAAGTCTAACCAAAACTGCCCAAGACCCATCCTAAACAATTTCCACTCAAATCATCAGATTTGAATTGCCAATCAAAAATTGCAACGTCCGTTTTGCGGATTAGCAAGATTTGGCATCCCTCTCGAGGTGAGATAAGTGGGCACTCACTTTCCTCCTGCCACACTTATCGACCTCTAACGTACCAACAAGAAGGTACTAATTTCGGCGGCCATCATTCTTTTCTAAACAATTTTCGCACCCAGGGTGCGAAACTTCCAGAACTGTAAAAACCAAACTCACACAAAAAAAAAATTTGTATGGCGAACGCAACAACTCAAATAAACAGGTAAGTAAATACAATTGTTTTTCAATTATTTATCTCTATTTCTTACAGGATCATACATATTCCTCACAAAAAAAGGTACCAGACATTCAGCGTACGTGCTCCAGGAGTAAATCTGAAAAGGCATCGATATTTTCCTTTTCAACCATTACTAAATAAGTGAACCAATTGGTGCCGTGAAATAAGGCCGTACGAAATAAGGCCATATTTCAAAATTTGGCCTTATTTCACTTTGTAATTGTGAAAGAGGGCCATATTCCAACATATGGCCTCATTTCACTTTGACGAAGTGAAATAAAGCCAAAATGCCCTTATTGCGCTTTAAGTTTAGTTGGCCTTATTTCACTTTTAGTAAGTGAAACAAAGTCTAATGTGCGGGTGGATTTTGCTGATATTTCCAATTAAAATATATCTAAAACGAAATTTCTCCCATTACACCTTATATGTAGTTTTGATTACCTGATTACACATTTCTTCATTATTATAGTCCAGTTGAGAAAACAACCTTCATTTTAAGTGACAGTTAAATGAAACAAGAAATTTAATGAGCAGTATTTTATTTGTATTTGATTTAAATAAGTAAATAAAGTATTTGGAATGGAAGTCAGTTTAAATTTTGGAAAGTTGTTGAAAGTGATAGCCTAAAATTGTCGCAAATTATAATATTAAAAACGAAATGTTTTAGTTTTAAATTTGGAGAGTTTTTGAAAAGAATAGGTAGCTATAGTATGAAAAAAATAGTTTTGTTTTTGTTTTGGAGTTTTTTTGAAAATAATAGCCCAAAATTCGCGCGAATTTTGGGCTATTATTTTCAAAAAAACTCCAAAACAAAAACAAAACTATTTTTTTCATATTATAGCTACCTATTCTTTTCAAAAACTCTCCAAATTTAAAACTGAAATAATATTAATATTATAATTTGCGACAATTTTTGGCTATCACTTTCAACAACTCTCCAAAATTAGAACTGAAACATTTTAAAAGCTTCGGTTTTAATTTTGGATAGCCTAAGCTGGCAGTGTTAATTTTGGAGATTTTGTCAAAAATAATAGATAGTCGCACATCGCCCAAATTTTCTTAAAAATAAAAAAAAACTGGAGCTTTTAAAATATTTCATTTATTATTGTACAGCTTTTAAAGTTTTTTCAATATTACATTAAAATATATGCGCAAATATACTGAAAGTTTGTGTTATGAAAAAACGCTCCATATGGCCTTGCTACACTTTCGAAAAGCGAAATAAGGCCATATTTGGCCTTGTTTCACAAATAAGTTTGGCTTTATTTCACTTCGTCAAAGTGAAATGAGGCCATATGTTGGAATATGGCCCTCTTTCACAATTACAAAGTGAAATAAGGCCAAATTTTGAAATATGGCCTTATTTCGTACGGCCTTATTTCACGGCACCAACCAATTTACCCTTGAACAAAAACATTCCACAAAAATCAAAATACGAAATCTCCACACAACATATCTCCTCCAAATCAAACATATATAAGTATACCTAAACCGATGGGTAACTACGGCAGGAACCGATTGCAAGCGTTGCCCTAAATGGATTCCAGTAATATTCATTGTGGCGATCATTGTCTGGTCCTACCACGCCTATGTTGCTCAACCATGCATTCATCAATCGATAGCACTGTGAAGAAGATTATTTTCATTGCCCTGCATCCTATCATTTGTGTGCCGTTCTTCTGGGCATACTGGAATGCAATTCTCACCCCTGTCAGCACGGTTCCTCATACATGGCGTACTCCTGAAAGTGAAATTGATTTCCGCGCGAAAAACCAGAGAGCCGATCTCGTTTTTAGACAAGCCCTCGGAAACATGTCACGGTGGTGGGGTACGTCGAATTCCAGAACGTACATTAGGCGCACTGCGTTCATGAAGGCCTAATATATTATTTAATAATTCTTCATATCAGCTCTGTCACAATCCGGTCGTGATTCGGTTGACCCGATTGCTAATCTATTGTCACAACTATCCGGCGTCCGTTGTGGTGGTGGCAGTGGTCCATAAACATCTCAACCACAACAACTTTAGATGCAAATCAAGGTTACCAAGGCGTTAAGCGCATCCCATCGACAACAACGACAAGGTGTATACACCTCGAAATGTTTTGCCATAGGTAAGAAAAAAAATTTCAAATTCACAATCAAGATTTTAACATATATTTCCATTTACAGCGCCACTACAAAACACTGGACCTGGAAAGGATCCCATCCGTGCCAAGGAAAGTGAGAAGGCGATACACCCTCTAGCACCTTATTAGGTATTCATCTGAAATAATCAACTTTACCAAACATCTGCTTTTCATCTCCCGGGGTGAGTTTTTTGTTTTAGATGTATCTAATAAATAACATTATGTACATATGTATCTATTAATAAAATACAAATTTTTTGTCACACGTAGTGTTTCTTTTCGGAATCTACCTATGAGATTTATATTGGTATATATATATATATATATACAATTATACATACATATGTATACCTTTGTGTAGATGCTTGTATCTAAACTATTTTCTGTTTTCGCTATATATATATATTTGAGATTGGGACTAATTCGGTGTACTTGTAAACGCATTCGCGGAAGTATATATATTATCTCTATGTATATGCACGATACTTCGTTTTGAATCGGGCAACCGTTGCCTAGTTATGGTGGTTTTTATAATGAATTATGCACCAACGTGGTGAAGAAACCCACTTATAAGCCGGGCAATACGTATTTGAATGTACGAATTAAGTTTAAAGTGTTGTGCTTAAGTGTCATGGTAAACTCTTTCAGGTTTGAGTGTTGTATTATTGCATTACTTGCACTATGCATACTTGGCCTAAGGGTTTATCACAGATATAGCAAAAAATTTACTAACTTTGACTAATCAGTTAATAATAACAAAAAAATAGCATAGAATAAACGATGTATGAATAAAGGAACTCTGAACAAATAAATAAATAAATAAATAAATAAATAAAGCATATACCTCTTTGGATATATCAAGAAAATCTACGTGTATTAGACTATATATATAATCTAACAGTTACAGATTGTTAAATAAATTAACTATAATCAAAATAGCGAAATAAATAAATAAGAAATAATTAAATTAATAACAAATAAATAATTAATTACAATTTAATAAATAGATACATATAAAGGTTAATTACATAAAGAGAGACAAAATCCTTCCTACAAAGAAGACAAGCTTTTTCAGATGTACCAATGAAAAAGTCCGTCTGTTCATAGGAAGGAGAATTTCTCCAAAGTAACAAAGTTCTTCAAGGGAGGTGGCAATTTCAATGTTTTTCAATAAAGAAACTGTCTTGATACTTCTTATACAAAAATACACTACATTATGATAACAAAAATAAATAGATAACAAATAAATAAGTAAACAACAGTTAAATAAATAATAAATAAATAAATAATGTTTAATAAATAATAAATAAATAAATAAATAAAGTTTAAATAAATAGTAAATAAATAACGAACAAGTAAATAATTAATAAAAAAAATAAATAAAAAGAAAATTAACTTCTGCAAAAATCAGAAAATGAGTTTTGCAGGTACAAAAAAAAATTAAATATTTAGAATGCATGCACGATTATTATAGTAATCAATATAAATAATTATAAATATTTAGAAGATATTGATATACAGGTACATGTGAGCCGATGTCTCATTGTTTTAAATCTTTCGCATGGTAGACACCTATAGATTTACCTGACAATTCGTATGAGTTTTTACCAACTGCTTTAACGATTCGGCACTTAACGAATTTCGGGCATAATTTGGCATTGAGGTATTTTGAACTATCACTTAACACGAAATTTCTTCGAAATACCTCTTGGCCTGGAATAAATCGGATATTTCGAGTTCGGGTATTATATTTTTGTGCGCTTTTCTCAAATGCTTTTAAAATGTTTTCTTTTATCTTATTGCGCAAGGATTGCAATCGCGTATGTCAGGATAGGGTTATGATATCACCATCTTCTAATGCCTTTAATTTGATGGCCAGTTCATAGCAGCTTCCGTGTGTCATCACGTTACACCCAAAAAGAGCGTAATATGGTGAAACACCGGTTGAAGTGTGAACTGAACTTCGAAGGGCACATGCTATTTCGCTCAGGTGAGCATCCCAATCTCTTTGGTCATCCTTGAGATAGGAACGGATAGCGGCTATAAGCGACCGATTCACTCTCTCAGACGCGTTTGATTGGGCTGAATAATAAGCGGTTTTGAAATGGCGTATACCATATGACTGAATGAAAGTTTGAAAATCTTTCGACAGAAATTGTTTCCCATTATCAGAATGGATTATTTGAGGTACTCCAAATATATCAAAAACGCTTTCTTGTAAGAATTTAATAATACTTGTTGTATTTGCATTTTTCAAGGACTTTAACAAGACAAACTTAGACAAGTGGTCAAGGACAATAAAGACATAACTATTACCAAACTTTGAACGGGGATACGGACCCAAAAAGTCAACATACACTTTTTGAAAAGGACGATCGGTACAATACGAGGTTGACATAGCAGGTTTTAAAATTTGATTATTTTGCATTGTTTACAAATATCGCAATTAGCAATGAATTCGCGTATTTGAATGGACATGTTTGGCCAATAAAAGTATTGTCGAATTCTTTGGATAGTTTTTCCTACACCGCCATGTGCTACTTTTGGAGGATTGTGGGCTCGGACTATTATTTCGTTGGTGAGTCCTATGGGCACCCACAATCTCCAAGTGTGTTCGACTGAAGTTTCGTTTTCTTGGGGTGTGAATGTTTTCTTGTAAAGATACTTGTCGTCAACTTTCAGATCCGGTAATTCGTTTTGATTTTCTTTTACAGTTTTCAACAAGCTTAAATATTTTTCGGATTCAAATTCTTCCGAATCAAGATCGATTAACG
Source organism: Platycheirus albimanus (assembly GCA_916050605.2). NCBI lineage: Eukaryota > Metazoa > Arthropoda > Insecta > Diptera > Syrphidae > Platycheirus > Platycheirus albimanus. The sequence goes on along the minus strand of OU696696.1, from coordinate 170,965,833 downwards.
GTGCTATATGTTCAATATCTAAACTTTCTACTTCTGCATATGCTCGCGATAGGGTGTCCGGAACAACATTTAAACTACCTTTTCTGTGTTCAATATCAAACGAAAAGGCTTGCAGTTGTAAGCTCCATCGTGCTAGTTTGCCGTTTAAGTCTTTTAGACTCATGAGCCATTTTAAACTAGAATGGTCTGTAATGACGGAAAACAACATTCCCTCGACGTATGGTCGGAATTTTTGTACAGCTAATACGGCTGCTAAACACTCTTTTTCGGTAACGCTATAGTTTTTTTGACACTTGTTTAGCTTTTGAGAAAAGTAGGATATTGGAGTCTCTTCCTCGGCCTCATTTTTCTGGAAGAGCACTGCCCCAACACCTGTGTCGGAAGCATCGCACTGAATGTAAAAACGTTTTGTGAAATCGGGGCCGTCGTTAAGGCTTTTTTCAACTTTTCAAAAGCCTCCAAAGCTTCTTCTGTCATTTTAAATTTGGTATTATTCTTTTTAAGCGTATCTGTGATGGGAGCGGTTAAAGACGAAAACTCCCGAATAAACCTTCGATACCACCCTGCTAGTCCCAACAGTCGTCGTACCTGCTTTGGCGTTTTTGGTACTGGAAAATTCTCCACGGCTTCAGCTGAGAAATGTACAGAGCACTCGAGTTCAACTCCTCTTTTTGCTTGCTTTGGTCCTTGTGGGAAATTATTCCACGCCAAATGCTTAGGCTCAACAAATAGTTTTATAGATAAAATCCATTCTTCCAAATTTGCTTTTTGGTACTGTAAAACTTGTATTAAGGTATCATTATCACAAGTTTCATTCAAGATGTCGTCTCTCAAGGATGAGATTATAAAAATTGCTAAGAACTTTGAAGTTTTATGCGAAAATTTAAACTCAGTTTCAGCTAACTTAATCTCATTTCCTTCCCCAATTGAAACTGCAAACAAATCAACGTCAACAGAGCAGTTAGAACCTGACTCTCCTCATCCTTCATCCCTTCCCCCGAGTAACCCCTCTTGTTCTGGACTTACCAAGTCTGCTCTCAAAAAGGGTAAGAAAAGGGGTCGGGAAGGGTCATCGTTATCGAAAACTCCGTCCCCAGACCCAAAGCGCCCAAATTCAAGGAGAGTCATTCCAATAAGTATGCCACTGCCTCCTCCACTTCAAGAAGTAGTTATTACTACTATTAACAACACTAGTGCAGATATCGATTCACCGGCGGTTGCGGTTCCCACTGCTTTAGAAAGCACTACCCCATCTTGCTCTGAGCCGAAAAGTGTTTCAAGTTGTTCTAATACTAATACTAATACTAATACCAATAATATCAAAGATTCTGAACCTCCCAAAAAAATAGAATCTGTTCCTAAGCCAAAATTAGTATTTGTATCCCGACTTGACCCTGAACTCCAACCCAATGACATAATTCAACATCTTGTTGTTAATAACTGCATCTCGAGTGCGTCAGCTATAAAATGCAATAAAATCAGTAAGCCTGACAGTTTTGTGTCATCGTTCAGGATAACTACTCCTCCAGCATTTTTCGGTCCTCTCTGCGACAATAAGTTTTGGCCTCCCGGTACACTTGTCAAAGAATTTGTAGTTCGATCAAAAAATTTCAATAATCGAGTTGCTAAAGTATCGGCTCCAAAAAACTTAATAGGATTACCCTCTTCTACCAAAATGTAAGAGGGATACGCAGCAAAACTGCTGAAGTTTTTAAAAACTCTCAAGCTTTTCCACATGATATCTTTGCTTTCACAGAAACATGGCTCAATAGTTCATTTTTGGACACAGAAATTTTCGACGATGAGTTTTCTGTTTTTAGAAAGGACCGTCATGTGGACAAGCCGAAGGAAGTGGGCGGTGGTGTATTGATTGCTGTTCGTAATTGCATCTCATCTTCCCTTGTCTCTTTACCCTTTAATTTTTCAATTGAACTCATTTGTGTTAAGGTTTCTTTTCAATCAAATGATCTTTTTATTATTAATGTTTATATTCCACCGAAAAGTTCTGCGTCAGTTTTTGCCGAGCTATCGTTAATTCTTGATCATATGATTGATATTGCCAGTTCAAATAGCAACATTTTACTGTTGGGTGACTTCAATTTACCTAATATTACGTGGACCCCTTCTGAAGACGAGTCCTATTTAGAAGCTGCCTTGACTTCTTCGCAACAGGAACTTCTTCTTTTGGACAACATAACCTCTACTGACTTACAGCAAGTAAGCTGTATTAATAATTGTAGAAATCGAATTCTCGATTTAGTCTTTTCTTCTGACGCTGTTAGTACGGTAGTGGTAGAATCTACCTCTGCCATTTCTAACGTAGACTCCTACCATCCCCCATTGGATATATTTTTTGATATGAGCAGCAATTTACTTAATAACAGTAATGCCGAAGACTCTTCTTATTCACTTGATTTCCGTAAAGCTGACTTTCAATTACTTTTCGACAATTTGAGTGCTTCTAATATTTCGAATATTCATGTTTGCTCTAACATTGACGACGCTGTTACTCAATTCTACGAAATTTTCAATAGCTGCTTGATAAATTCAATTCCTCTTAAGATATCTAAAAATATCAACTCCAGCCATCCGTGGTACACGAAAGAGCTTAAATCTCTACGCAACAAACGGAATAAGGCTTGGTAGTCTTACATTAAAAGTCTTTCAATTTCTGATCAAAATGTGTTCCTTGCATTTTTTGAAGAGTTTAATTTACTTTCCAGAAACCTATATGCAGCATATGTGAAGGAAATGGAAATTCCGTTGAAGATTGATCCAAAGAAATTTTGGAAGTTTGTAAATTTAAAGAAGAAGTCTGATGGGTATCCAGTGAACTTTGTTTACAAAGATTCCGCTTTGACAAGCTCACCTGAGATATGCAATGCGTTTGCAAAGCATTTCAGTAAGTCCTTTATTGAAAATCCCGTCAATATAGACTTTGATTTCTTTGACTACTCCCGTGATTTCCCCCAAGCCACTTTTAACAACATCCAAATTGATAATGATAAAGTTCTGTATTATCTTTCATTGCTGAAAGATGATTACTCTCCCGGTCCTGATGGCATTCCTCCTATAATATTAAAAAAATGTTCCTCCGTTTTAGCTTCTCCCTTGCAATTCCTTTTCAAGCTATCCCTTAAATCCGGTAAATTTCCTCAAGTATGGAAAGATTCATTTATTACTCCCGTCTTCAAAAAGGGTACTAAGTCCGATATCACCAACTACAGACCGATTTCTAAACTGTCTTCTATTCCAAAGCTTTTCGAACAAGTAGTTTGTGATAGCTTAACGTTTTTCTGCAAGCATTTAATCTGCCATCAACAACACGGCTTTATGCAGAAGCGGTCTACTGTCACAAACTTACTAACCTTTATGAACAAGTGCTCAAGGGCATTAGAGAGTGGACAGGAGCTGGATTGTATCTACACAGATTTCTCAAAAGCTTTTGACCAACTCTCACATGAAATCATCATTTTCAAATTGAAAGCTTTAGGTTTCCCTGTAGGATTTGTTAATTGGATATATTCATATCTCCGAAACAGATCATATATAGTTAAGTTCAGAAATTCGTTTTCTAACCCTTTCCCAGCAAAATCAGGAGTCCCACAAGGCAGCCATCTTGGTCCGTTACTGTTTATACTAGCTATTAATGACGTAACTTCGTGCATTCATTCTAGTGAGATCCTTGTTTTCGCTGATGATATGAAAATTTTCAAATCTATTACCTCAGCTAATGACCGCGTAGAATTGCAAGCCGACATCGACAGATTTGCTATCTGGTGTAGCAAGAATTGTTTAAGCCTGAATCCAGCGAAATGTCAGACAATGACATTTTCAAGGAAACGGGTACCAAGTACACACGGCTATTATATTTCACAACAAGTTTTGCATCGCGTTTTTAGTTTTAAAGATCTGGGAGTAAACTTTACCCCAGACTTGAGTTTCACGGAACACATCAACTTTATTGTTAAAAAAGCTAATTCCATGTTGGGATTTGTTAAAAGATGGTCGAAGGAATTTCAAAATCCTTATGTAACCCTAGCTTTATATAACTGTCATGTTCGCCCCCATCTAGAATATGCATCACAGGTATGGTCTCCTTTCTACGAAATTCATAAGTCTAGGATAGAGGCAGTTCAGCGTAATTTTATTCGATTTGCTTTAAAAGGTCTCTCCTGGGCAGATCCATACAACCTCCCACCTTACGAACACCGGATTCAACTTCTACATATTCAAACCTTGTCACAAAGGCGTATTAACAATGATGTTATTTTTATTCACCAACTTTTAACGGGATTTTTAGACGCACCCGATCTTCTATCATGTGTAGGTTTTAACTATCGCGGAGGGGCTCATCATCTTCGTAATTTAGAGCTATTACATTGTCCCCAACACCGTACTAATTATGGCATGAATGAACCTCTTACCCGCATGTGCAAATTTTTCAACTCAAATAAAAGTATTGTTGATTTTAATATTAGTAAATCCTCTCTAAAAAAAACATTTAAAACCAGTGCACCACGCTCATAGTTTATGTTTTGTATGTTCTCAATGTTTTTATATCTATTTAGTATAAATGTATTTGTTTATTTATTTTTTATTTTTTGTGCTGGTGTTATGCTATTTGTATATTTTGCTTACTAACAACTAACACCTGCACAAAATGATGTAGCCAGTGAGCACATAATATGTGTTGGCTAATCTCTGATTGTAAGTCAATGCTTGATATAAGCTTCTTACTCTCGAGAACTGATAGTGTAAAAAAAAAAAAAAAAAAAAAAAAAAAAAAACTTTGGCTGGATCGGTTTTAAGGTTACCACCACCAACAAGCAAAACTTCGACTTAGTCACGTTGATTGTAAGACCAGCCTTATTGAGACACTCGGCAACTTCTTCTAGCAGGGTCATATGGGTCTCGAAATCCGGGTCATATGGGTCTCGAAATCGAGGTACACGAAGACACGGTCCCTCAACTTGAAGGAATGACCTTGTCCATTAACTGACATAACCTCTGGGCTGCATTACACAGACCAAAAGGCATGACAGTGAAATGGTAGAAGGGCCGTCCTGGTATGGTAAAAGCAGTTTTCTCTCTACTCTGTCTTTCCAGCGGTATTTGCCAGAAAGCGTCTTTTAGATCAATACTACTGATGAAGATAGTATCGTGGAGCCGACTGAAGATCCCTTCGAGATTTTGGAGAGGATATGCATTTTTTTTCGTATGGGAGTTCAGCTTGCGTGAATCCAGGCACAGACGATTTTTGCCGGGTTTCTGTATGAGGACCACTGGCGAGCTCCACGGGCTCTCACTCTCCTCGATTACTCCAAGACTCAACATTCTATCTATCTCTGCGTACAAAAGTGCTTGTACCGCTGGAGAGACAGGATAGTGACGCTGTTTTACTGGAACTGCATCTCCGGTGTCGATGGCATGCTCCTCAAGGGTCGTTTTTCCGAGACCATACTGGGTATAACACCGGAATTTTCGCCTCACCTCTTCCAATCTGGATTGCTGCTTTGGAGACAATTTGTGAGTATCTGAAGTATTTTCCTCATCCGATAACAAAATTTCGTTTACTATTTCAGGTGCGATCTTAAATGCTCTCCAGAAATCGACGCTGAGGTAGAGTTCCTGATCTAAACTTGGCACTACGTTAAAGGTTATTTTATGGTTTATATTTTTATAATTAACACTTAAGTTTATTTTGCCAACTATGGCTTGAGATTTTCCGTCTGCGGTTTTAACCTTGGACACAAAAGGAGGTATAGGGATATTTAAAGAATTTAACAATTCTTTACTTCCTTTACCTAAAATACTAATGCTAGCACCACTATCGAGTAGGCCAAGCATTTCTTTGTCCTCTATTTTAATTTTGGCATATGGCCTTGGATCTCCTGACAAATCAACTATGGTAGACAGTAGGTTGCATCGGATTTGTTTTCTAATCTTATATCTATTTCTTGCTTTCAATATTTTATTGCTAACAATAGAGTTATTGAAAATTCTTTTCCTAGCGCTATTATATTCTTTAATTCGAATATGTAACGGTTTTACAACACTTACTTTTATACTTCTATTAGATTCTAAATTTTGATTTTGATCTCTTTTCAATATTCTTATTTTGTTTTCGTTAATCATGGGAGTTAAACAATCTTCATTTAAGAATTTAGTTAGTTTGGGGATTCGGGGAACTGGGTCGAACGCGACTCCCCCGTCGTAATCGCGCTCTTCTTCCTGTTTTCCTGATTGCATTTAGGACAGTTGGAGAGTACGAAGTTTTCTTCTCCACATCGGTAGCAAAACGGGTGATTCTTTGGTGTAGAACACTCTCCATGCAAATGCACATCCTTTTTGCAATTCCAGCAATTAGGGACTCTGTTACCAGACAAATTATTTGTTTGCCTGCGCCGGTTGTTTTCATGGTGCATCGCTGCAACATGATCATCTAGAAGAGGTTCATCCTCTTCATACTGAATTTCATTGGCCATTAATTTTTGGTTTGGTCTATGTTGCCTGGGATAGTTGAGACCTTCCTTAGAGGGAAATGCATTCTCTGCATCCTTACAGGCGAATATCAGTTGGTCTAAAGAACTAATCTCCATCGGAAATACTAATTTACCAATTTTTTCGTTGAGATTATTCTTCAACATTCGCACCAATTCTATCTCGGGTGTTTGTACCCGGAGTTGTGATTTTAATTTTAGGATCGCATTAAAAAAACTATCACAAGTTTCCCAAGAACCTTGCCTGCAAGCCATATTGTCTCCAATTATTTTGAAATCCGACTTCGGATTTCTGAATTGACGTAGAAGCGCGTCTCGTAGCCTTGGCCAGTCTGGTCGATAGTTTGACCTTTGGTACTGCCAATACCAATCTTGAGCTGAACCCGAAAGCATAAGATGGAATTCTCTTAAGATTTTAGCCCAAGGGTATTCATATTGCATTTGTAGAGTCTCTACACGAAAGATGAAATCTTCAACCGTAAGGTTGGCAGGCTTTCCATCAAAAACTATACCCCAACGGTCAATTTAGATTGGAGTTCGCGGTCGATGTGGGTGGTGTTCTTGTGGATGTTGTGGTTGATGTTGTTGTTGTTGTGGTTGTTGTTGTTGTTGTTGTTGTTGATGTTGTTGGTGATGTTGTTGTTGTTGGTGATGTTGTTGTTGTTGGTGATGTTGTTGTTGGTGATGTTGTTGTTGTCTTGGTATTACAGACCTTCGATTTCGATTCTGGTTGGAATTAGGTCTTGGCACAGTCTCTTCTTGTCTGGGAGTAGGGCGTGTTACGGAGTTTATTTCACCCATAAACTCTACAAAATTATCCCTCATAGCCCTTTTCAAATCTTCTGAAATATCAGATTTGATTGAGTCGGCATATGAGGAGAATGCGTTGACAACCGCTAAATTTACATATGCTCTTATATTTTCCGATAGGTCTTGATTGGTGGTTTTTTCTGCCATGTTATGTTGCATCGTATTTTCAGGGAATTGATTGTTGCGGACTGTTTGAATGCTATCATTTAGGTTCAAAGATGCGGTACCTAAATTCGACAAACTGCTGAAGGATGGTGCTGGAATACCAGTGGATCCAGAAGCTGTTGACCCAGATGGTGGAACACTATAAATATCAGCACTAAAAGGAGGACTTACATACGGTTGTACACCCTGAGAAGTACTTGCTAATGGAGTGCGACTGACAGGTTGTACTCTATTGGTCCCCAAGTCGCTGTTAAACTCATCAGTCACGTTGACTTCAACTGAATTTTGGTTTGCAGCCATTTTCACCAAAGGCGATGCTCTCTGATCCGACGATTGTTCTGAAGAGGTCGCTGCAGAAGATTGAATTGGCTCTATCTGAATGAAAGGCGGGACAGTTTCGGAAGTCTTCAGCTGAGGATGGTGGGTCGACTCGTTACCTGTATTAACGTGAGGTGGAGTACGTTGGACTAATTGGTTTGTACTTACTAATATTGATCTCTGTCTATATGTATTTGAATTTCCTAATCTTTCAGATGACCTGGAACCTTGTCTGAATTTTTTTTGAGCGGCACCCTTTTTGTACTTTGGTTCAACAAGTCTTTCTCATCTGGATCCATAGGGAAATTTCAAAAGTAATATGATAGAGGGTTCAAGGTAGCTATCAAAAAAAATTGTATATATAACTTACGTTTAGAAGTAACAAAAACAAGGAATACGCCTATTTATGTGTTCAAATAATGACCATAGAAATATGAAGCAAAATGAGTTTTTTTGAAATATTGATCTTTTTATATGAAAATAATTCAATGACGTTACTAGATTGAAATAAATATTTTCTTTCCTTTCTTTTTTTTTTTTTTTTAATAATAACTGAAGTATTTTAATATTTTTTTTTTTTTTTTTTGGGTTTTGCATGTATTGGTGCGGGGATGCTTCGGGCAACTGTTTTGGTGACTTTAGATTTAGTTTTGGCGTTGTTTGAACCGAGCTGAAAAAAAAGTAGATTTTTATGATTTTTAAAAGACATCGGACGGAAAGTGTTTTTTTTTATTTCCCTCTAAATGGCAAGTCGGTAACATAAATCGAAACGCAGTACACACAAAAAAAAACAAATTCGATACGCATCTGAGTTCTTCCGCAATTCTAGTCTGGCCAGAGACCTTTGCTAGAAGACATGAAGTTCTCAGATTCGTATCACTTACACAAAAAAAAATTAGTTTGAATAAAAGGACATTGTGCAACAGTATTGACACTCCGTCAACTTACTGGCCACAATTCCTTGAAGATAGACGGGACATGGGATGGAAAAGTAAAGTAGAAGATAGAAAAGTAAAAATTTGAAAACATTTAGGGATAGGTAAAGACAAAAAAAAAGGAGTTGCAATTGTAGTCGTTAACATCATCTGATTCAACGTCGCAAATGAAACGGTGTGTTAGAAACTTTCCTTAACATGACATACGTGAAACAGATGACATTAACAAAAACAAATTAAATTGGACTTTAAGGACGAAACAAGGACATAACGTTGGGCGCCATTTGTAATAGGTTTAGGTGTGTGTGTGTGGTTTTATTATTCAAAAAAAGAAAGTTTGTTTTGTTGAGTGCATTGGACTGGCATGCTGGCGGTTGCTCGGCTTGAACTCGCCGGAAGTGGGTGGGATCTTGTCCAAGCGACCCAATCTCACTTATTACATTAAACATTTATCATGCCGACAAAAAAAAGAACCTTCACGAAATTAAACGCGAAACAATTCCAAAAAAAAATATATTCGGACGGACGTTACCATTTAGAGGGCGCTGTGATGCTCTCAGCGCTGACCTGTACCCACCCTACCATGGAAGTCGAAGGTCATATTTTGACTTCCCCAAATTAAAGCTCACCTTATCGTCACCAAATCCTTAGTCGCAATTCCACATCCCCTGAAATTCAAAACTTAAAAGGCCATCAAGCTATTTGCTTGATCAAAGAAAATAAAACCTTCCATCTTGAATGCACTTTACAGAAAAACTGATTTATTCAATATTTGATATATTACGTTTATTATCATTTATAACAGCTGAACCACAAAAAAATGTAAATGAAATGAAATACATATAACATAAGAAATCAATATTAACAATACAATATTATGTTCTTTATTTAACAATAAAGGAAAAATTATATAAAAACTCTATGAATGTATGGTAGGTATTCGAAATCCCTTTTTTTTGAATGATCTATCCAAACAAACCAAAAATTAACATATAAACCAAACTGTACCAACAAAAAAAAGTGCAGGGATTCCTTATTAGAAGGAAGAAATGCCACGCCTCCTTTACTCTTACTCGTTCTGAGTTCTTTTAACTTTGACTTTTCGACTTATAGCACCTACAATATAAGCGAAGGACCTACCTATTATGAGCTCACACTAGGTAAATTGTGTTTCTTTTATTTATGCTACCCCGATATAGGAGCATCAACTATTAATGGACAAGGTATAGAATTCATGCAAAGGAAACGAAGTTTTCTATCCACCTTCTGCCAGGATAGCTCCTGTTAACACACTTTTAAAAAAAATGAATATATATGTAACAAAAAAAAGGAATAGATGAAATCTCACAAAAAAAATTTCGATACCACATACAAAAAAAAATTATTACGGAAGAATTTCTTTGAGTGTACATAGGAACAAAATGTTATTGAAAATCTAGATTTTTATGAACATACAATCATAAAAAATATTTCGCAAAGAAAATGTTTTGGATATAGTATATCAAAAAAAAATTTAACCAAAATTGGGTTTCGTTACACGTGCACAAAAAAAGGAGGTTAAAGATGAGGTCCTTGAATTTTTTATATGGTTCCCTGAGGTGTCTTCCTCGTGGCACTTGGAATTTTATATATATATACGTAAGTGAGTATAAAGGTTTAACGTAGATACATATATGTACGTCAATATATATATATATATACATATATATACATGATCGTAGGTATCCTACGTTTGATTTTTCCACACTTTACCAGTTTAGAACTTAATGTTTAAATTGTTCTATGACGTCAGGCACGATACACATGTGGCCAAGTGCACTTCTTCTGGCATTTATGTATGCGAGCACAAAATCTACAGGATAGCCAACGAACGCAGAGTCGTGGTTTATCTAATAATTTTTTTATTTAATGTTCTTATATAATCAAAAGGATTTTTTAAAAAAATTAGACATCTAACACTCACCAGAAATATAAATCTCTCAAAAATTATGACAGAGCGCCTTACAACCACCTGTATGTTTTTAGGTAGACACCTCCTTTTATGATTCAGGGAATTCCAGGATGTAACTTCAATTTTCAAAAGATTTATTTAAAATAAAATTCACTAACACTCTATTTAGCACACTGTACCTTTAATCTTTAATGACACACTCTAATTTTTATATAATTAGGGACTGACCATCCTCCACTTTTGGCGGTTTTGTACTTTTTAACCCCACAAGTCTAACCAAAACTGCCCAAGACCCATCCTAAACAATTTCCACTCAAATCATCAGATTTGAATTGCCAATCAAAAATTGCAACGTCCGTTTTGCGGATTAGCAAGATTTGGCATCCCTCTCGAGGTGAGATAAGTGGGCACTCACTTTCCTCCTGCCACACTTATCGACCTCTAACGTACCAACAAGAAGGTACTAATTTCGGCGGCCATCATTCTTTTCTAAACAATTTTCGCACCCAGGGTGCGAAACTTCCAGAACTGTCAAAACCAAACTCACACAAAAAAAAAATTTTTATGGCGAACGCAACAACTCAAATAAACAGGTAAGTAAATACAATTGTTTTTCAATTATTTATCTCTATTTCTTACAGGATCATACATATTCCTCACAAAAAAAGGTACCAGACATTCAGCGTACGTGCTCCAGGAGTAAATCTGAAAAGGCATCGATATTTTCCTTTTCAACCATTACTAAATAAGTGAACCAATTTACCCTTGAACAAAAACATTCCACAAAAATCAAAATACGAAATCTCCACACAACATATCTCCTCCAAATCAAACATATATAAGTATACCTAAACCGATGGGTAACTACGGCAGGAACCGATTGCAAGCGTTGCCCTAAATGGATTCCAGTAATATTCATTGTGGCGATCATTGTCTGGTCCTACCACGCCTATGTTGCTCAACCATGCATTCATCAATCGATAGCACTGTGAAGAAGATTATTTTCATTGCCCTGCATCCTATCATTTGTGTGCCGTTCTTCTGGGCATACTGGAATGCAATTCTCACCCCTGTCAGCACGGTTCCTCATACATGGCGTACTCCTGAAAGTGAAATTGATTTCCGCGCGAAAAACCAGAGAGCCGATCTCGTTTTTAGACAAGCCCTCGGAAACATGTCACGGTGGTGGGGTACGTCGAATTCCAGAACGTACATTAGGCGCACTGCGTTCATGAAGGCCTAATATATTATTTAATAATTCTTCATATAAGCTCTGTCACAATCCGGTCGTGATTCGGTTGACCCGATTGCTAATCTATTGTCACAACTATCCGGCGTCCGTTGTGGTGGTGGCAGTGGTCCATAAACATCTCAACCACAACAACTTTAGATGCAAATCAAGGTTACCAAGGCGTTAAGCGCATCCCATCGACAACAACGACAAGGTGTATACACCTCGAAATGTTTTGCCATAGGTAAGAAAAAAAATGTCAAATTCACAATCAAGATTTTAACATATATTTCCATTTACAGCGCCACTACATACTTCCATGATTCGCTAAACTACAGCGAAATCTCTTTAATCTTCAAAGCAAGATGTGAGCTTCTCGGTCTAAATGGTACCCCTTATAATGGAAGCTTTATATGCTATTCCAGACTATAATCTATCTCTGTGCTAAATTTCATTCAGATGAGTTCAGCCATTCTTGTGTAATTTCAAAAATTAAAACAAATCTATGCCATGGGAACCATACATTTTACCGGGATAAGAAGTAGCCAATATGCTATTCCGGACTATAATCTATCTCTGTGCTAAATTTCATTCAGATGAGTTCAGCCATTCTGGTGTAATTTCAAAAATTAAAATAAATCTATCCCACGGGAACCATGCATTTAACAGGGATAGAAAGTAGCCAATATGCTATTCCAGACTCTAATCTATCTCTGTGCTAAATTTCACTCAGATCCGTTCAGCCATTCTGGTGTGATTTCAAAAATTAAAACAAATCTATCCCACGGGAACCATACATTTTACCGGGATAAAAAGTATCCAATATGCTATTCCAGACTATTATCTATCTCTGTGCTAAATTTCATTCAGATGAGTTCAGCCATTCTTGTGTTATTTCAAAAACTTAAACAAATCTATCCCACGGAAACCATACATTTTACCGAGATAAAAAGTAGCCAATATGCTATTCCAGACTATAATCTATCTCTGTGCTAAATTTCATTCAGATCCGTTCATCCATTCAGGTGTATCTAATTGCAAAAATTAAAACAAATCTATACCACGGGAACCATACATTTTACCTATTTAAAAAATAGGCTATCTGCTATTCCAGACTATAAGCTATCTCTGTGCCAAATTTTATCCAGATCCGTTTAGCCGTTCTGGCGTTAGTTAGCAACAAACATCCAAACATCCAAACATCGTAACTTTCACATTTATAATATTAGTAGGATTATTAGTACAAGAATTTGTTTGATTTTTAAGTTCATTAATTTAAATCGTTGAACATATGTAATTAAAGTTTTAATTTGTTTAACTATATTGTTAGGTATATTTTTGCTAACCAGGCTGACGGCTTAGCCATAGCTTTAAAATTCATAATAGAGTGTAAATTGTTAAACTATAAAACACAAATAAATGAATTACTTACTTACTTACTTACTTATTGCGCCTTTCAGTCACTTTTTAATTAGTAATATAAGCCAATTAATTTTTGTTTCGGGATTCTAATATTCGGAGCATCAACATATTTCACAACTTGAAATGCGATAATAGAACCGGCTTAAGTGATTTAACGGATTTGAAGTCCTGGCAAGTAATTTAAGGCTACGGAAATTAACTTTAACTGGCTGCTAACTCACGCACGTCTGCTCAGTACCACTCATTAGCACCTAACAATTTAACCCACTGGCCAAGACTGAAAAACTCAATTTGTCCCTTTTGCAAGATAAATAAAACACTAAAAGTTAAACCTCCTTCAATGTATGGTATAATTATTCGGGTCTTAACGTACAGAAGTTTTCTCCTTTCTTACAAAAAAGCCATTGGCAATAAATAGGGTCTAGAGCCCAGTGTAGTACATTGGCTATACACAGCTATTATTAGACCGATTCTCACCTAAGAGTTATTCGTTGGCTTAACTGAACTTTACATAACGACAAATAATGATACACTGTGGAAAACTCAGCGCACTGCTGCTGTGCGCGTAAGTGGTGCATTTTATTTAACCTAGTCCCTGAAGAAATTTCCAGCAAGCAAACTACTGCTTTCTCAGCAACTTGTTTAAAGGCAATCTCACAGTGTACAAATAGTCAAATGAAATGTAATGTTAACTACTCGATGCCTCTTCTACATTTTGATAAAAACTTCCAAATAAGCCTACCCTCAAATTCAATCTACGAGGAAAATGCCTTCTTAAGGCCCCGACCCATAGCATCCGGTGGTCCGTTGCGGCAACGCATCCGTTGACGTTTGATTGGGGGTGACCCAATAAATGCGTTGACGTTCCATTTTTGCCTCTTTTTTTTCTTCGAACATGCTGCAAAAAATTATGCTTTACATAATTACAACTGTAACCAAAAGCCTTAGAAGAAGCAATGTATTTCTCTTCTTCAATGCAAAAAAGGAAACCACTTCAAATCGAAACAAAATTGCTGTCAACCAGCTGTCAACGGATTGCCAGAGAAGAAAAAGTTAAAAGTTCGGCTACTGCTGACCGTTGCGTTGCCGCATGCGTTGTCTATGGACCACTTCTCGTAAGAACACGTGTATTTAATCGAGCTGTCAGTTGATTTGCCGGACGCACGGACGCAACGGATTCTATGGGTCGGGGCCTTTAGAAAAAATTGTCCCCCAAACAACTTTTGCAGAAGCTGTTTGGACGAAGAAGAGCAGAAGACATATTGTCCATCTCCTATGTACATGTCTTGCACTTTCTTATAGACGAAAACCCTTTGTTGGAGAATCGTTTTATAATGACATTGATGAACGGATGGATTCACTAGAAGTTCTCAGTGTATAAGTTTTTAGGAGATTACATCCCAAACCTTGTGGTATCACAACAGTCCTCTTTTGGACTAATTGTGTCAGCTTATGCCATTATAGCTGACAGCTAACTTAACCTTAACTTAAATATATGAAATATATAAAAAAAAAAAATTTCATTAAAGTAAAACATAAAACGTGCAAAAATGGCAAAACTTATTGGTTTCGTCGAACCATATGAAATAGGTGACAATTTTAAAGATTATGAAAATCGTTTAATAAATTTTTTTAAACTAAATGCAATTAAAGAGGAAAATAAAAATACCTACTTTATTGGAGTTATGGGAAAGTCAATGTACGAGCTGCTTGCAAAACTAACGTACCCAGCAGATCCCAGTGATAAAAAATTTAGTGAAAATATTGCCTTGCTACGCAGTCAATTTGCGCCAAAACCTAATAAAAGGGCAGAGCGTTTTAGGTTGCACACTGTCGTCCAGCAACATGGAGAATCCATCAGCGAATATATAGTCAGATTAAAGGCAGCATCACAAGATTGCTTTTTTGGCGAATTTATGGATAACATGGCTGTTGAACATGATTCGAGTACTACAGGTACTTCAGGTGAAAATTCCATCGGCGTAACACCTGCGAGCGCATCTCCAGACGTCAAGTTAGGAGTGTATAAACTTAAGATTTTAGACGATCAGCTCTCAGATCGTTTTATTGTTGGCCTAAGGCATGACAAAATTCAACAGGCCTTGCTGGATAATGATAATCTAACTTTTGAGCAGTACTGCGACAGAGCTTTGTCCATTGAAGCATCTGAGAAAGCCGCATCATCAGTCCAATTTCCAATGCACACGCACGCTGTCTACACGTCCAACAACATCAAGTCAGTCAAGTCACATAAGTCAAATTTTGATAAGAAGCAATCAAATAATCAAAATTACCGTACGGTGAGTCATCACAACCCAAAGTCATCAGGTAGTCGAAACAGTCAGTGTCAACGGTGTGGGAGACCAGCGCATCGTGATTGTCCCGCAATTAATTGGGAATGCTTAGCGTGTAATAAGAAAGGCCACATTTCCACCATGTGTTGATCAAAAAAGGATTTATCGACGGCTAGTGGAATTAAAGTTGTCAGCAGTACGAATATTAAAAGTCAACCTCAAACGTGCCGATTGATCATCAATGGAGTTATTTTGATAATGGAGATAGACACTGGAGCAGCAACATCTATTATAAACGAGGAGCTTTATAATTTAAGTTTTTCTAAGTATTCCTTAGTAAGCAATTTTTCTAATCTTGTGTCAGTTACAGGTAGCATAATTGAAGAGTTGGGAGTTATGAGCTCGGAGGTGATATTTGCTGGCCAGAGATATAGTTTGCCTTTGATTGTTGTCAAAGGGAATACTCCAAAACTCTTATGGGCCGTAATTGGATCGAAGTTCTTTTTCCAAATTGGAGGACTGGTTTTGAGAGTTTTTATCAATAAGTCAAGTCATAAATGAGGTAAATGTAATTAAAGGGATAAAAGCTAAGTTTCCTAACGTCGTCGATCCCAACTTAAAGACACCAATAACGGGTTTTGAAGCCGATATTGTTTTAAAGGAAGACGCAGTTCCCATTTTTCACGCAGCCTATAACGTGCCTTTCAAATTGCGAGATAAGGTGGAATTAGAATTAGACCGTTTACTAAGCGAGGGAATTTTAGAGAAGGTAGACTGCAGCCGGTGGGCAAGCCCAATCGTTATAGTGCCTAAAAAAGATGGCTCGATAAGAATATGTGTCGACTGTAGTGCCACAATAAATAAATGCATTTATACAATGTATTATCCTATTCCGAATATTCAAGAAATATTTGCCCTGTTCTCGGGATGCAAGGTGTTTTGCGTCATAGATCTGTCGGGTGCGTATCTGCAGGTTTCGGTAAATGAAACCTCGAAAAAATTACTTGTAATAAATACTTTTAAAGGTCTATTTGCGTTTACGCGTCTCATTCTCGGTGTCAGTAGTGCTCCGGGTATTTTTCAATCCATTATGGATAGAATTTTGCTAGGTTTGAAACGTGTAAGGAGTTATATTGACGATATTATAATAGGAGCTGAATCAAGTGAAGATTGTCTGGCATTATTATTGGAAGTTATGCGTCGTTTAAGTAAACACAATGTCAGACTAAATTTGTCAAAGTGTAAGTTCTTAAAAACATCAGTGGATTTCTTAGGCCATACTCTTTCTAGTGAAGGTCTTAGACCAAACCAAGATAAGGTAAAAGCCATAGTCGATGCACCTGCTCCAAATAATTTACAACAGTTGGAATCCTTTTTGGGATTAATAAATTTGTATAATCAATTTTTACCGAATTTTTCATCGGATAGTTACCCACTTAACTGTTTAAAACGTAAGGGTCAGAAGATTATATGGTCAGCTGAGTGTGAGAGTGCATTTAAAAAATGCAAGGAGTCCTTGCTGAATAACAGTCTTTTGGAGCTTTACGACCCTAGTAAAGAAATTATTGTTCTTACGGATGCTAGTCCCGTAGGTGTGGGAGCCATTTCAGCTCATGTAGTAGAAGGGGTGGAAAAACCAGTTTTTTTGGCATCTTGGACGTTAAATGCATCTGAGCGTAATAACTCGCAGATACATAGAGAGGGTTTAGCTGTAATTTTTGCGGTAAAAAAATTCCACACCTACATTTATGGTCATGATTTTGTTTTGGTTACGGATAATATGGCTATCAAAGAAATATTTAGCCCAGGCAGACATAACTCTGCTGTTGCTTCAGCTAGACTGCAGCGCTGGTCCATTCTTTTATCGCAGTACCAATACAAAATTGTTTATAGGAAGGGATCAAAGATGAGTCACGTGGACTACCTGTCAAGACACCCATTGAATGTTGAGTCGGAAGTGGAGCAAGTACCGATTTGTTATTTCAGCTCTGATAATCTGGTGGATTATCAGATGATCCAGAGAGAAACCGCTGAGGATAAGGTTTTATCTTCAGTGTTAGGATTTTTAAGAGATGGGTGGCCTAAGATAATAAAAAATAATGTGCGTTTATTTTTTCTTAAAAGAAATACGCTCTGTTTAGAAGATCAGTGTGTTTTCTACAACCACAGATTAGTCATTCCTAGTAAGGTAAAAAGGTTAGTTTTGGAGGTTCTACACGAAGGTCATGTTGGCATCGTTCGTATGAAGATGCTTGCGAGGTCATATGTGTGGTGGCCTAGCATTGATAAGGACATTGAAATACATGTAAAAACTTGTCACATTTGTGAGATTACAGAAAAAGTTCCGAGAGAAAAGTGTGTAACTAAGTGGCCTAGTGCAAACCGACCGTTCGATAGAATCCATTTAGACTTTTTTCATTTTTCATGTAAAACTTGTTTGATTATGGTCGACGCTTATAGCAAATTTTTTTGGTAAAAATTATGAAGTCAACAAACTTGTCATCTCTTTTGGATAAGCTCAGGGAAGTATTCGTTGTTTTTGGTTACCCAAAATGCATAGTTTCGGACAATGGGCCTCCATTTTTTGCGTCCGCCTTTAAACAATATTGCCTTACCAATAAAATCGATTTAAAACAAACTCCACCCTATCACAGCCAGAGTAATGGCTTAGCGGAACGAGGTGTGCAAACGGCGAAGTCGGCGTTGGGAAAACTTGTGCTCGAGAAACCAATTTTTGCGAATTTAGAAAAGAATATTTTTAATTTTTTGATGGTATATAATAACACTCCGTGCACAGTCACAGGGAAATCACCTTCAGAGCTCATACTCTCTTTTAAGCCTTTAAAACATTTAGATTATATTAATCCTAAAGTAAATGTTGAATCAAAATAAAATGAAACGTATAAGTCTAGTCCAAGTTATTTTAAATCAAAGAAAAATGTTCCAGATGTTATACAATCTGAAGAAAACAATATGCCTTTTGTAAAATTTTCGGTGGGGGAGAAAGTTTTATATAGAAGTGAATTAAAAAACATTATTAAATGGATCCCAGCCGTTGTAAAAAAAGTAGTTAGTAGTTTAACGTATCTTATTGAATTGAATTGTAAAATTCGTTATGTACACAAGAATCAGTTAAGAAAACGTTCTTGTGAAAGGTTTCAAGCTCGACCATATGCCGGTTTTTTTTTCAAGAGAAAACAACAATGAACGAAGCAGATGATACTCCGGGTGCAGCTAAACCTGACACAGAGCGTTCTCGTACCGTTTCAAGGCCGAAAAAGTTGTCAAGAGATAACTTTATACCTATAGCACAAAGGAAAGAAAAACGTATGGTATCCAAAAAAATAAGTATTAAGCAGCGTTATTGATTTTGTCTTTCTTATGTAAAGATTGTCTTAAATTTGAGTGGTGGAGAGTGCTGTGTATTTACTACACAAATTAACGTATCACAGAATCAGGCGATATTTCGTCTTTTAAGAATATAACGGAGACATATTTAAGCTCTCAGGTTTTCTTCTAGACTAGGACAGTTTATTTTACCGCACTCCAGTTTTAAGTCAGCTTAATAGTCAGACGTTGCCTTTCTTTTTAAACCTATTATTAAGAGCTATACCTGATATGAATAAAATTGAATTAATTGAAAACGCGTGTGTCATTTATTTAACGTGAGACAGAACACTTACCTAACCTAACAAGCTGGAAGTTAAGCAATATGAAGCATTATAATGCAGCTTTTTACAACTTACCTCGTCCTCTCGTTTTCTCAAATCCGATTGCACTTCATCCAATTCTTCTTGTGCATCTGTAGCTCTCATATAAAAGCCATCCTTAAGCATTTTTAAGCCGAATAGAGCAAATAATGCTGTAGAAATGTAGTACGTATAAACCCTAGGAATAAAAGTTGCTGCCATACCGAAAACTGCCGAAAGGACGGTCATGAGGCCTAACGCCGTTAAGGCTCCAATAAATATAGTTAGCCTTGCATGACGCATAGCCATAATGGCAGCAATAAAAAAAGTTTTATCGCCTAATTCACTAACCAAAATAACTGAAATCGATGCGATGAATGCATGAATGAAACCAAGGTTGGATGAACTTTCGTCGCCCTTGGAACTTATTATTTCGGGTTTATATTCAATTGGCGAAACACCTAAGTTTTGGTCGACGATGTTTGGTCTTAAAGCATTTTCAGGATAATTTGGCATTTCCTAAAGGATTAAGAAACAAAGTTTTTTAGTAAGAACATTTTTGTGGTTTACTAATATAACTTGAACTTACTGTTGATTTTTCTATTTGCAACACTCCATTTTTAGATATAAGTTTCGGTTCTATTTCTGCTAGACATACTGTTGAAAATGTTAGTATCATCATCAGGTGGTATTTGCCACAATGCTTCAGAGAGTCATTGTGTCTGGTTTTCTGCCAGAAATCCGACTGGTTCTGTGGCATACTTAAGTCTTTGTGATTTAATATATTTAATTGAGAATAAGAAATCGTCAACGAAGCGAACCAGTACCTATTGATTTATCAAATCAAAGGTCTTTAAAAGTTAAAATTAAAGTATTACCTGAAAGAAATTAAATGTGTTTATTTTGGGAAGAGAAACATTATACAAATAAGACAGGTGTCACATAATTTGTACAACACACTGTAACAAGTACAATTGAAAACGTCAAGAACCTCCACACCACAGACCAATACAGACCGCCAACTCGTACTCCTCTTGCCTGAAACACCCTTCACATATTTATATTTTACATCTCTGTCTGTTTTTTGTGATGGCAGCCATCCCTGCGTATGCCATTTATTTTTTTGGTGTGATTGCTAAATGTGTTTAAAAACAAGGGAGAGCGTCACACTCTCAAAATAAATGGCATATGAGCTGATTTTCAGCTTGTAGGCAAAAAGAGAGACCATACAGTGAGTTGGCTGTCTGTATCTTATTGGTCCGTGCTCCACACATCCTTATAGGGTTTTCACACTGAACCAAAAACTCAAAAGGTTTACGAAACCTAGTTGGAGCATTCACACTGAACACAAACTAATTTTTTGAGAAAAAGTGTTTTTACTGAATCCATTTGCCTTTTATAAAATTTAACACAAAATTTTGTTTGACAAAATGAAATTGTTACAATCCTTACAATCTCTAACATGACACTTCAACACTTATCAACAAAACAATCTGGATAAAACGAACACACCACTGCGGTATGGTGATCCGGACAGAAACAAACAACATGACGTCTTGTCTGTCATTTATGCGTGTAGGGCAAACAAGCAAATTCAACTTCGTTTGCGCTTATCCTTTTTCTTTAAAGAAGCGCCATATATAAAACATGTTGCTGTTTAATAAATAAAAAAGTTATTATTTATTAAAGTTAATAGTTTTAGAGTGTATTGCTGTGCTTTCCTTTTATCTTCTTTGTTTGTTGGTTTTGTAAAAAAATTGCGAACAATGCCTTCTAGGTGCTGTGTTATTGTTTGTTCCAAAAGAGCAGAACGTAATCATACTTTCAGTTTTTAAGCTTACTGGCGCCACAAAAAGCCAACCGAGATCAAAATCTTAAAGAAAAGACTAAAAGGCGAGCTCAATTACACAAGCATTTCGACATTTTATTACAAGTAAGATCGTATTTAACTTTCAGTGATGTAGTACAAATAAAACAAACTTTTTGAAGGTCGCCAGCTAAGCTTAAAGACAAGCTACATCCAGATTGGATTCTATCTCCCATCATGGGATATCCTCAGTTTTCGAAACCCGTAGTGGGACGTTACCAAAGGTTGCAAAATCGAACGAAATTGAAAAATAGTGTTATCCCTGAGGTTGAAATAACAAGAATTAAAATCTATCAGAATATCACTGATTTTGAAAACAAAGACTAAGGCTCCGTAAGCAGCAACGTTTAAGAAGGTGATATTATACTCTCTGATGGAGGAATGCTGGTGAATCGTGTAACTATGGAAATAGGAGCAAGACTTTTAATGCCCGCATTCCGAGACGGTAGACAAAATAGATGCGGATGACCTTGAGAGGACAAGAAACTTTGCCAAGATAAGACTTCATGTTGGTTGGTCTTCTCCGACAAAAGTACCTTATGTTAACAAATCGTCAAAAATTATCGGTGATGAAATGTACTTTGACTACATTGTCAAAATATGATGTGCTTTGACTTATTTAAGTCCATCCACAATAAATATATCAGAAACAAATACTTTAATTAATGATTTTTTTTTATTAAATCATAAATTCAAAAACGAACAGAAAAAAAATTTTGGTATTAACGGAAACAAATTCATATTTAAATCAATAATAATGCAAATTATTAAAAGGCGATAAAAGCTAAATAAGATCGAAGAAAGGAAAGTTCATACAAAATAAACAAACTTATCAACTAAAAAAACCTTTATTAAATATAATTTATTAAGAAATATTTAAAAATTTCTTCGAAATTGCAGGCAAATTAGCTTTTCTGGAGGGCAACCACGTGCGATATATGATACTTCAGATTTGGCAGCTGTCAAAAGGTATTAAGCCCCATAAACACTAATGTCGATTTTTATTGGTCACGCCAGAGCAATTTTTTTGGCTCTAAGATGGTTGGTTTGCTCCGATAGCGAAATTTTAATTTCCATTGGTCACCAGAACACTTTGATTTTTGCTCTCAGAACGAAATCTTATGTGATTTTTTTTTGGGTCGCTTGATCAAATCTTTTTCGTATGAAATATGATCAAACATCAAAAAGTGTTTTTCTTTTGGGCAATGATCATATCTTTTTGTGGTGTTTGATCAAATCACACCTCCCAAATGAAATCTCATTTTAAATTGAGATTTAACACACATTTGCACGCACACTACAATAATTTGATATTTCTCAAACGTCAAATTTTGTTGTTTATTTTTTTAGCATTCTGTGAATTTCATTGTGGAAAAATAATTCTTTTTAGATAAGTGATCAAAGTTTTAAAATAATAACAAATAAATACAAACGGTTGAAGTGAAAATTAATTGACAATTTAAAAATAAATAGGTATGAACTATGAACTTGCAAAATTAAATTGAACAGAGTGTATAATGAATTGAATCGCTTTGAAAAGGATGCAGTGATTGAGCCCGGATTTTATTCCTACTTCATAACAAAGCTGTTCCATAAGTTGGCAACGGTTGTGTCGAATTCACTAAAGATTTGTTAGGTATAGTTTTTTATAGCTTTCTATTCGATGGCTTTTCATTTTTTCCGGGAACACTTCTCCCATACAACGAGTCATTTGTAAACTTTTGTTTATTTGTTTATTACTCTGACAATGTTCATGACGAAGTGATTTTAATGCATCCTTTAACGAATCCTAGGTAGTTGTTATTTTATATATATGTAGACATATTTAAGGGTGTGGGAGGCCATTTAAATAAACTATCTACTTTGCGGCAGAACTAAAATTAAATAATGTCCACCCGAATCGAAATTCCGTTTACAAATTGTTTGCATTCCCTCGTGCTTGTGTGTAAAAATCTGACATTTGCTTGGTTGGGTGTGTTCAGCCGGTGAACTTTATTTAATCAATATTAAATTATGACTCAACTGCGAACAAAACTTTCCGACTTACAAAACATTAAAAAGACATTGAAGTACATTTTAACTTATGAAATAATTAATTGCAGCTACATTATTATATTAATGTCGAAATATATTACACGAAAATCTAAAAAAAATTGTTTAAAGATTATTCCAACGAAGATAACATGACAGAAAAATCAATCTCGTTAGACATTGTCGTATGGTTAAACACGCCTCAAATTAAGAACGTCAAAAGAAACACACACACAATAACAAAAACTTATCTTAGCTATCTGCCGTTTTATTGGACAGCAAATTTGATCAAATTTTTGATCAAATTTCCTTTTCCCAAAAAAAATCCACATTAATCTCATTTTCAAACGAGATTTAACACATACCCACAGACCAATACAGACCGCTTCTCGTACTCCTCTCGGAAACACCCACAAAATATTTGTTCGTGTCTGTGCATCTGTGTACATCTCTGTCTGTGCATTTTGTGATGGCAACTATCCCTGCGTATGCCATTTATTTTATTGGTATTTTTGTATTGTATTAGGGGTATTCACGATCTGGTGTAACTTGTCTTGCATCATTGTAAAAGTGGAGAAGTGCTACGTTTTCTTGCAATACAACAACAAATATACTGGATGTCATTTTGTTACACTTTTGCACTTTATCTATACCTCAACCCCATTGCAACAGGAAAATACAATTGTGCAGAATTTGTGCTTTTGATTTTGACATTTGTGTCAACCTGATTTTGATATTTGTGTGAGTTTTGCTACAGATTGGAAGAAGTGAGTTCACGATCTACAAGAAATACAAACAATTTCGCACTTTTACAATACTTGGTTGCACCAGATCGTGAATACCCCTTGTATTGTATTGTATTATTTATTCGTATTTAATGATAAAGGTCAACATAATGCTTTAAATAATAAAGTTTACAAAGCATGGCCTATAAGCCGTCTGCCGCTCGATATTCAATATATTTTTAATCATTCACAAGAGAGAATGCAGATATTATTTATATGTACATCTACATTATATGATTATTAATTTATCATTTATTGAAAACCAATTTTATAGGTTACAATTTAGTATTAGATTAAGCAGAATTACAAATTTCCTGAAATAGGTATATAAAATTAATCAATTAACATTTAATTTTTAAATTTTTTCTTTCTTTCTTTCTTACTTTTAGTTTTTTTAAGAATATCTTATTTAATAACTTTTACTTTTTATTTTTGTTTTCATAGATTTGTCTGCTGCTGTCTAGCATCGCGTCGGTTTTGTTTTGTATCTTTTTGTGTGTGAAATTGTTCTAGAATGGTCTTTTTACGTTGAAGTTGGCTGCTACTTTTCGAACTTCAAATTTCGAAACAGCTGTCAGATCGTTTCTTTCAAATTGTTCTCGTTGTCTGTCGGCGTTGCCAACATTCTCCCCTCCGGTATGACGTCATCCACAATTATCGCAAGATCTCCAACTTCGATTGGCTTGACGGGCTGGTTCCATTTACTTCGACAATTTAATTCTGGTAAGTATTCACGTATCCAACGCTTCCAAAATGAATTAGCGAAATGTTGAGACTTCAGCCAATTCTTTCTTACCAGGATACCCCCATCGCACTCGATCCCTTCAGGTTTTTCACCATGTGTGGTACCCAAGATGAAATGGTTCGGAGTCAGCACTTCGTCGTTTTCACTCTCAATAGGTACATATGTTAGTTGTCTAGAGTTGACTAATGATTCCACCTCCACAAGCATGCTGTGAAGCTTGTCCGTAGGGTAACGGGTCGGCAAAATTTGAAAGAGCGTCTTTTTTACGGAACGGACCAGTCGTTCCCAGCCAATTTGGTGACAGGGCTGGAAAATACGTTAGCCAAAGCCAAAGAGTCGAGTTTCTTATTCGACAACTCTCTCTTGAGCTCCTTTTCTGCACCATGGAAGTTTATTCCATTATCACATCGGATCTCATTCGGAATCCCACGTCGTCCAGTGAAACGTTTAATAGCTAGAATGCACGAATCTGATGTCGAACTTAGCAACCTCAATGTGGATGGCGCGGGTTGTCATGCATATAATCAACACTCCCCAACGTTTTTCAGTGCGTCTTCCGATTGCGACATACATTGGACCAAAATAGTCTATGCCAATGAATGTAAACGGCCGGGTGAACGTCGTGAGCCTAGCAAGAGGAAGGTCGCCCATCTCGTGTGGATTCGGCATTGCCTTTTTAACTTTGCACATTTGACAGTTCCTTGTCTCAGTCTTAACTGCTACTCGAATGTGGGGAATCTCAAACTTTTGGCGAAGTTCGTTGACGACAGTTTCATAATTCTGATGATGATATTATTCATAGTATGACCTTATTACCAATCTGGTTATCTGGTGACCTTTGGGCAACAAGATCGGTCGCTTCATATGCGTTGGTATACCCACAGCTGCGTCAATCCGTCCGAGTACTCGCAATACTCCGCTGTCATCTATGTATGGCGATAGCTTCCTGATCGAGCTGGATTTGTGCAAGGCCCTTTTTTGGTCGATAGGTAGCTGTAGGTTTTTCTTCAACGTAAGTATCTCATTCCAGTAAACATCACGCTGAGCTTGCTCGTAAAGTTATTTGCTGCTTCGATGTACTCCTCCTTGGTGATGCAGTTATCGCTCCTTTAACTGACGCCCTTACGTTTAGCAGACGTGTTCCAGATGAAGCGATAAGCGTAAACTTGTGTCCTGACGAGCTTCCTCCAATTTGAACAATTCTTCGGATCGACGAGCCGTATTACATTCTTCCCGGTGAAAAAAAACCGATAGTTTGATCTCCTCTGATGTTGTCGATAAACTTTCTAACTTCTTTGGCCAATTATTTCCAGGTTTCATAAGAAATGAGAGACCGACGAACCAGCGGCTGCATAAATCGAACTCTGGTAGTCTTTGACATTTCGTAGCATCATCGGCGGGATTCAACTTTGTTGGAACGTATCTCCGTCTCTCCTCCTCTGTATATTTAAGGATCTCACTGACTCTGAAAGCCACGAAAAGACGATAGTTTCGGTGGTCCGATTTTATCCAAGAGAGAACGGTTTTAGAATCGGACCAGTAGAACTCTTCATCGAACTTGATTGTATGCCACTCTTTTATGCTGTTTGCCAACCGCACTTCAAATCTAGCTGCCTCAAGCTCGAGGCGAGGAATTGATACCAAACTTAGAGGTGCGACTCGGGTTTTCGCTGATATAATCCAGCACTCCACATGTTCGCCCTTGGACACTCTTATGTAGGCTACGGCAGCAAAGGCATTCATGCTCCCGTCGATGAAAACATGCAGCTGTGAACTGTCCTGCTCGCCAAATTTAAATCCGTTCTCATAACATCTGGGGATTTTGATTTGCCTGATGTTCCGTAAATGTTTCACCCATATGCACCATTTTTCATTGAGGATATCGCTGATTTGGTCGTCCCAGTCGACCATAGCTCTCCATATTTCCTGCATCAGAATCTTTATGTAGATCATGAAGTGTGCAATTAATCCGAGGGGATCAAACAATGTCATAAGCACACGCAGCACTTGGCGGTTGGTAGGCCGATCGTGTCCAAGTAACATCTCAGCCACAGATGCCTTTGGTGAAAGTAAAAACGTAAAATTGTCGGTTGCAGTGCACCACCACATGCCCAAGACCTTTTATGTTGTGGTCTCTTGATTGGTGCCTATTTCACGTTTCTCCGTCGGTTTCTTTTCTATTAGTGCTTCGATGACTTTGGATGAGTTGGAGATCCAATGTCGAATCTCAAATCCGCCATAGCGGTGAATATGTTTTACTTCCTGAACCAGATTGATAGCCACTTCTTCGCTGTCTGTGCTATCCAGCCGTCGTCAACGTAATGACTTTTCAGAATTGATTCCACCGCTCTCGGATATTTTGCTGCAAACTCTTGTGCGTTTCTGTTCTTCACATATTGGGCAGCAATTATAGAGCTAGTGGCTCCAAACGTCAACACCTGCATTACAAACACATCTGGGTTAACATCGGGGTTCTGGCTCCAAAGGAATCGGTGGGCTTCTTGGTCTTCATCTTTCACAACAACTTGGTGAAACATCTCGCGAATATCAGCGCATATTGCTATGCTCCTTTCTTGGAATCGGTAAAACACAGATATCAGCGAAGCAACCTGATCAGGACCCTTCAGTAATGCTGAATTTAGAGATACTCGATGTACCTTTGCGGCAGCATCCCAAACTATTCTAGTTTTGTTCGGCTTATTTGGATTGGTAACTGCAAATATCGGAAGGTACCATATGCGAGAGTTTTAGCTCTAACTCTTCCTTGACCAGCTTACGAGTGTATCCCTTCAGTAAGTATTCTTCAAGTTGGGTTTTGAAAGCCGAAGCCAATTTGGGATCTTTGCTTAGTTTCTTGCGAAGACACTCGTATCTGCGAAGAGCCATGGGATGACTATTTGGCAGTTGGACATCATCACATTTCTATAGAAGCCCAGTCTCGAAGCGATGGCCCTTCCTAATCATTTGCCT
The DNA here is from genome assembly GCA_916050605.2 of Platycheirus albimanus. Classification (NCBI taxonomy): domain Eukaryota; kingdom Metazoa; phylum Arthropoda; class Insecta; order Diptera; family Syrphidae; genus Platycheirus; species Platycheirus albimanus. The sequence goes on along the minus strand of OU696696.1, from coordinate 170,938,117 downwards.
TTCAAGGATTCGAAGTGCTCGTTCTTCATTGTCTGATTTAATCAAGTCATCTGGTCTTACAACTCCAAGACTGTCCAGTGAGAAGTAATCTCTCATCAACTCGTCTATCTTCTTATGGTTTTCCATACTGCATTCGCATTCTTGACAGCCATGAAAGTTGTGAATAAAAGATGCCTCATCTGAGCAACGGTCTTCTAGCGCTGACGGCCCATATGCAACCCAACCTAGGCGGGTTTTGGTTGCCACCAGATACCCAGCTCCTCCTTCAATAACTTTAAGTGGAATCGCCAAGCTTAGGTTATTTAGTCCAATGAGCAGCCGAGGCACTGCTTGTTCGTACGATTGTATCGGATACCCTTTCAGGTACGGATATTGTGATGTCAGTCCTGTTACATTCAAGGACTGTTTCGGCAGACCCAAATATTTGACTGTCCTGACCACTGGAACTGAATATTTCTTTTCGGGATTGTGTGTTCCTGAAATCACAACTGATACCACCTGCGAGTCATCTTCGTGTCGATCGGTGTTTGCGGTCCATCTTAGATGTAAAGGCCTTTGAGTCCCTTTTAATTTAAGTTCGTGTGCGAGGGACTCCTCCATCGTCGTAAGTGATGAGCCGTCGTCCAAGAACGCGAATTGCTAACTTCTTTTCCGTCGTTGTACAGAATGACTGGCACGATTCTGTATTTGAATGCTTGAGCCCAGGGCCCGATCCAGCTCTTTCGCCGCCCTGGGCAAAAATTTAATTTGCCGCCCTTTTACAATGAGAACATATAAGTTATAAAATTGTTGGTGCATTTTTTGACTGACTTTTGAAAAATGGAGGTATTCATTCCGACCCGTAAGAATGTAATAATGTCGGGAATTTTCTTTTTTACATTCATACATGACATTTCGATCATAGAGAAGCCGAAAAAAATAGGTCGGACGATTCTGTCTGCCTGTCCGTCTGTTTTTATCGGACTACACCCTTAACGGCTCTACCGATTTGCTTCAAACTTGGTACATAGAACACAGTATTATTATAACATCTGATAGATTGATTTTTGGACCTAGCATTCTAGCTCCGAAATTAACGGTACCTGCCATGTGATTTTTATTGACAAACTTATTTAGGTATCTCAAAAACGGCTTATACCATTTTTTTTTTTAAATTGAGTAAAATGTATGTTTTGGTTATTATAAATTTGTCTGAGAAATTCTTAAATCCTTAACTCCAATAGGGCCGAACTTTGCTTATCAGATTTTCTCCTAAGCCACTTAAAGGATTTCGATGACATTTTTTTAGCAAAAGGCCTTTTATAAACGACATAACTTTGTTACTTAAAATTTCATACAAAATTAAAGTTTTTTTTTTTGATTATTTCAAACACAATTTAATAATTTTTTAAATTTTGTTTTCCTGATAAAAAGCAATAAAAGGCGTTTTTCTTTTTTAGTTCACAGCAGAGCCTGAGTTGTCGAACAAAAATAAGTTTTTTTTTTCTAAAAAAATCAAAACTGTTCAAGAAATCAGATGGCTTACTTCATTTTTTTTCCCCAAAAAACGTTTTAACTAGCGTTTTTTCAGTGATTAATAAAATACTTCGACTTTATATTTTTGACGGACACATACCTTTAGAAAAAATTCTTTATAGCGAACCTTCAAGGGAACAAAAATAAAAAAATTATAAAATTCGTTATAAAGAAATGTGAAATGTGTTTTGAAACCTCGTGTTCCTTTTTATTTTCAAAGAAAATTGGTATAAAAAGAAATCAATGAAAGAAATTCATATCTTTTGTTAAGAAATTCAGTTTTTGATTGCGCATTTAAAATTTTGTTTTTTATTTTATTTTATAAATAAAAAATTTGCATCATGTTTAGTTTTATCACTTGTTTTAATAAAACTTCAAAAATTCTTAAATGCAGTTCTCTTGTCACTATAGTAGGGCTTTTTGGTCTCGTCTGAAGTAAACTCTTTTCAAATTGCTATTGTTCTCCATTCTTATTGATCATATCGCTGACAATAGACCTTAGTCTTCATCGGACTTAAACTAGATAACTGTACATTTTTAATACATCTATACTTTCGATGGAACCTAACTAATATGGGATATTTTTTTAAGAAGAAGTTGAACAAAATGAAATAAGCTATGAGAAAGTTCGTTATAAAGTAGTTTTACTGTACCAACATATTTATGTATGAGAGGACTGGGAAAGTAGGGAAAGATGAATATATTTCTGATGACGGATAAAATGTTTTGTGTGTTTCTTCGGTTACTTGAGAGTTGAGAGACTACATTTACTTCAGCTCCCCACACATATCACACTTGTGTGAGAAAAATCAAAATTCTTTCTGATTTATATATTTTCTCCAATGGTGATCTTAATAAGAAGGAAACAAGTAAACATTTTTTGGAAAGACATAGCTTTAATAATCCTCAATTTTCAAATTTTGCCGCCCTTGAAATTTGCCGCCCCGGGCAAAGGCCCGGCGCGCCCGCCCCCCCCCCTAGATCGGGCCCTGCTTGAGCAACATGAGCTGGTACTTGTGCAATGCAGCTGTATTCTTCTTGCTCAATTTCAATTGGCTGTCCTTTGTTGTTGTTGGGGTTGACACTTCGCTTCGGCCTTGACATTGATGACTTTGCATGGTTATTACTGCTGTTGAGCAGTTTATGGTGTCGGAATGTGCAACCATTTTGACCGCAAAGTCTATTCACACTGCATCGGGACCCCAAATGCGGTAAAAGGCACGTTCGGCAGTGTTTATGTTTCCTCCTAGCGTCCCACTTCTCATTGAGGGTCATATTCTGTAACACGCAACAATTTTCGACGTCCTTAAAAGATTGGTTGCAAATCAGGCATGATCGTTTGACTGACGGTGAACATTTATGATAGTCATCTTCTGCATGTGCATTGACGCGTCCCCTTGTCTTCTTATTATGTTCTGTTTTAGCTTCTGAAACAAATGGTATTATGAGCGAGACACAGCTGATTGACTCTGCGAGATGGAACAACCATGCATTCAATTCCAGTAAACTTACATAAGGCAACGTCCTCATATGGTTGGCTTAATTTAACTTGATCTGTGCCGGCAATTTGTCCTCGAGTTCCTATTGCAGCGACCACAGTGGCCCAAATTGGCTTTTTTGGTTGCAAAAATCATATCTCTTAAACGAATAAAGATATCGCCACAATTTTTTTTATCTTGAAGGAAATTTCCAAGGCTATTAGGTTTGTGAATTTTAAGAAAAAAAAAATTACAGGGTGTTTCAGAATCTGCTGCTGAAAGAAGAAGTTTGTAATTTGAGTGTAATTTAAGTAAAACAGTGGAGAAAAAAGAAAACAACAAGTTTGTAATTAAAAATTGGTTTAGAGATATTTTTTTACGTTTTTTTATCAAAATTTCGAGTTTGAATGCGAATATTTTGAAAACTATTGTAACGAGTAATTTAATTTAAATGAAGGATTAAAGAACAGTTTTCTGGCTTTTAAAACCGTTATAGTAATTTATTTTAAGTGTTGCCGTTCTTTTTAAATCTTTATTTTTCCATTTTTTTCGAAAATCGCCCCTACCTTCTAAACTGGGCGAGGTACACACAGTCCCATAGTACACAATACTTGCATTTGACCCCTCTACATAAAACTGTTATTAAATCTTAGTGCCTCAGTTAACGTACTCGTGCCTGACATTTCAACTGTCAGTAAATTTAAACAGAGCTCTCTATAAAGTTTTAAAAATTACAAAAATACCAATTTTTAAATAAAAGTTTTTGTTTCAAATCAGTTCTTTGCACCAGAAAATTGATTAAACTTATAGCACTTTCCATTGGAGGAAAAGAAGCGTCCAGAAGCATCCGGAAGTCTTCTGAAACCGTTCCATTGGTAAGAAAATGACAGTTCTGACGATTCTGAGAAGAGAATTTTGCTTCTGGATTTGAAGTCAGAATCCACTCAAGAAGCACAAATACAAATATAACTCAAATGTCACCCATAGAATATTCGTTGGGGAAATTTCTATTCGCATGCAGCAATGCCGAAAGTTTTGGTAATGTCAATAAATGTGACATATTTTTTAATCCAAATCTGATGATAAAGGCTTCGCAGGTCAGCAACGAAGTTGAGCGAGAGGTATTTAATACGGGGAAATATTCAAAATATCTTTACACCACGAATCGGGCGACACACACCACTTTGACAATGGCATAACTTGTGAAACTGATGCCTGCGAATACTACATTGTGTTAAAATTGAACGGAAGCGATTTTGCTTGTTCCATTGGTTTTCAGAATGAGTGGTTCCCCGAGTGAAACCAATGGAAAGTGCTATTAAAAAAAAACTGATCAGATCGGCTAAAGTAGGAAGTATTTTACTTTTCGATTTCTCTTTGCCCAAAAAAAAAATCCATAAGCTGTGTCACGGGACTTATTCATGAGCGGCAAAAGTGTAACGTAAAAATTTAAATGATGAAATTAAAAAAAAGGGGAATTACAATTTATGATGACCAACAGACACTGGACCTCTTCGCTCAAATATCCTATGGATACCCAAGATCGAAACCAATACCCATCGACAACACAAACCGAAGAGGAAGCCAGAAGAAACAGGCAGCCATAGTTATCCTTGACTCTTATATCAAAGAACAATAAATTCACCAGCAACCACCCGTGTATCGGTGTATTCAGAATCCCTGCAACAGACATACTCTACTCACACTTCGCTAACACAGTACCTTGCTCTCCCTGCTCCTCTTCTCATTCCTTCAACTTCATCTCCATCCTCATCACAGAAGCGAGAACCATCCACCAGCCTACCATAGGTACTGACTACAAAATCCCGTAGAACAGCCTAGTGGGTACCTGACAGCAGGTTCACGCCTATCCGCCGCGAGTGCTAGGTGTTCTGCTCGCAGCTGGTTCACACAGTAGCCTACACCTATAAACCAAGGACCCTACTTATACCCCCACAGACGTTCCTAAACTTGCGATGCGAATTCAATACCATTGCCTAGATTTTTCCGGAGGCTCTACTCCAGTCTGCATGCTTGGGTTTAGTTGACGTCATCTGTATTCGCGTGAATGGGATGGAAGCAACCCCTCGCCGGCAAGGCCCCCTTTCTCACCGGCTACCCGAGAAGAGTAGTCAATGGGAACGGCATTAGACATTTTTGAATTCGGCTTACTCAATCTTGCGCTCTTTGTTAATATACTACATCACATTATGTACCAATTTAACGGTTATTATATAGAGGCTAGCTTTGCTAGCAGCATAGAATGAAAGACATTGATTTTAACTAGTTCAGTTGATTGGAAGCAAGAGCTCAAGAAAGAACGTCTCATTCTTTTATAAAAAATATTAAAATTATAACGTTTTGAACATACATGTGTTTTATTTAATAAGAATACAAATTAAATATAATAAAACCAATACCCATCACACAAAAAAAAACATATCACATTCTATACACAGTTACACAAATAAACCCAAACAAAGGAAGGATAAGTACACAAAAACAGATATATTAATTTATAAAATTACATTATACAGTCCACATAAATTAAACCATACATATCAAGTCAACAAAAAAGCAATCTTAAACAAATGTTATTATGCTTATTGGCCCTCATAACCGTAGAAGCAAAGATATGTCAGAATTGATTGAGAAGTAAAAGTTGACTCAAGATCGCACCTCTTCTTAGTAAAGAGTGAAATCGTAAATCGAAAGCGAAGATTTCAAGGTTGAATTATTTTACTGACTCAGTAAACGCAACAAGTAAGTATTTTAAAGCAAGCAAGTCATAGAAGTTCGTGACTGCTGTGGCATATTATTAACTCCCGCCCCTTTTGCTGCCACGCATGTCATGCAAAAGGTAGCAGAAGAGTTGTCTAACCATATGGGGAGGGAGGATCTAAGGTGATAAACAGACCCTCCTAGTCTCACAACCCGCCCAAAATGATCACAGAAATCAACTCTTCTGTTCTCATCCTTTGGCTGTCTCTGGACCCTTTGAGTCCCCATGACTCATAAACGATTATGGACAGCCCCTGACATAATAAGCAAGCAAATTAAAAACCGCTTGCCTAATACTCCATTCTATCTATAACATGATCTCCATCATCTAAAACTAAATATCAAAGCTGTACCAAATTACAACCTCCACAAGAAAATCAAGCACACACCAACTTACTCCATCCAAAAGGTTTGCGAGGGTTACCGCCCTCCCTGTAACTAACTTAAACTGCCATTCTGAAAAATCCTGAAAGTCTTCAAATATAATTTAACGAAATGATTTAACCACAAAAGTTTCAGAAAAACATTATAATGAAATGCCTTATTTACTAAAATATCAAATAAATCTTAAATTCGCTAACTTATATACCTATTTAGATCTAATCTATAATTCTATTAAAAGATCTCAAATGATCTACTCTTATTTCGGAACTAAAATCTATGTTGTATATGAATGAGGTTATTTCATAATTAGTTGCTTTTTCTTATTAAATCAAAGAAATTAAATGTTTGCGCTTTCTTATTATGCGCTGCTGAACTTTAATTGAAAGCTAATAGCTCTAGTCTTACATGCTAATGGAATAGTTAAGGAATTATGAAACGTGAAATATTCCTAGGGATATCAAGTAAAATTAAAAAAAAAAGGTAAATTTAAAGTCGTTCTCCAAACGATACGCGGATCGTTTTCTCTTAACTCGACTGAAATGATTGCGGACAGTTAAATTTTGTCGCTAATATTCTTTCTAACGCGGCGTCAAAATATACGCTACGCGTTGTCTCGATTGGTTAATTTTTATTATCTTTAACCGCGAGAATATTCAAGTCAAACCTGTACGCGGACAGGAAAGCATTAAAACGATGATAGAACACGACAAACAAAAGACTGAAGTACAAAGACTCCCACCCAGAACAAAATATCAACCAATAAAATCAAAATGTAAAGGTACCATATATGTATGAATCCAGTTCGGCTTCATACACATAATTGATCGTAAATATATAAGTCAATATAGTGTATAGTGAGATAATAAAGTATAAATTTCAATATAATATAAAATTCAAACTTGAGACTCCTACCAATAGGGTAGTTCGAATCTCTGAAATTCACTTTACGTCGTTCCGGAAGTGCACTCCTGAAATGTACCTGTGAAATGTTAGTGTTATATATTGTAATTTAGCTATCATTAGCACTATATTATCTTATAGACGCACTCTTTCTATTAGCTATCTTCTGCTATGGAGCGAATATCGACTAGCCTTACGTTGAAACTTAAATGTTCAGGTGTCTTTGCGTTGGGTTCGGATTCAAAAAAAAAAAAAAACCATATACCGAATGGATCTTATATACCCGTTGCAATAGGCATATGATCAACGCGTTTGGAAGATGTAATTCGATTAAATGAAACGTAACAATAGACAAAACGAGATTAAAACAACCGATGAAAACAAGTAAGGATATAAAGTGAGTGAGTTAAGGTGAGTGAGTATTTATTTAAAGCAATAAGCGCTAAAAGTGATTCTAAAGAATCAACGCGGCGTTGAAACGCGAGCTATTGGTCGCTACCGACACTACAGTAAAAAAAAATCACGAAGACCGAGTAAATATTTTAATCGTACGTCTGCTTCCGAAAGCTGATCGTCATAGATGTTTACAACAAAGAATGTTGGTCGTAGGAACTCAATATGAAAGTCAAACACTGACCCTTGGTCACAAAGAAGGATTCTAGTGTTCCACCAACGAGATTAGTTCGGAACGGTTCTTTAATTGAAACGAGATATTACGTCGACCGAATGTAGATTCGAACTCACTTCACTTGAATTTCAAGATCTCAATACAAAAAAAAAAATATAACAATTAGATTGAAGACACGGATAAAAAAAAATATATTTCACTTCTCATGCACATAATTGATGCTAATGTAAATTCATAATAATTCAAAAATCTTTATAATATATAAGTTTGGACACACAAAATGTAATGAATGTGCTGGTGTGGAGGTGGCGTAAGGTCCTCACACCTTATTTCTTGAAAAGAAATGAAAATTGTTCACAAACCACCGTCCGTGGTTGTCTGGCTCTGAACGACAGCGTCAACCGCTGCGTCAAGCGTTGTGCGGACCGAATTATATCCAATGAAATTATATTGTTTTTTTTTTCTGGAGTGGTACGAGCATACGGCTCCCACTCAGGACACAAATAAAATAACACAAAGATAAAAGAAAATATAAATTCTTCGTTACCTGGCTATTATTAAAATACTTTTAGGTTCAATAATTACAAAAAGCACTAATATTCTGGAACTGTTGCTTCTGGATGAAAACCTCGATGACAAGTACAGCTTCTTCCGACGTTGCTCCAACAGAGAATCTATCTGTGGAGTTGGTGAACTGATGGGGACTGGCATCCGTGCATTTGCACGCAGCGTCCGGTAAAACCGATCGGAAATGCTCCTTTTTATATGTGATGGGGCCTTCAGTGCCCAGGAAAGTAATGATATATGTTGGGCCTAGAAGCCAATGCTATTGTCGGATATCCAGTAGATATTAATGATATATGTTGGGCCTAGAAGCCATGGGTGTGTAGATGTTGTCCACGTGCTACGTTGTAGTCACGCTAAAAAGGACAGGCGCCAGGTGGTGGTGCGTAAAAATTCCCTGGCGTTACTGTGGTCGTCGACGAGCCAGCATTGGGATCAACGCCGATCAGACCCACGTGTAATGCCTGTATAGATGCAGGACGATGCGCCTAGCGCACTGCGGACGCGCATGTCGCAATAATTTGGTATGAGCAGTAGTGAATGAAAATGATCAAAGCCAACGATTCTTGGTACACAGCACTATTTGCGCCCATGGATAATTTATTGTATATATGAACGTGCACAGTGGGATCTGCTCACATGGGCAGATACATGTAGGTAAGTATAATTCAATGAGGAAATATGGGCGAAAAGAAATCGCTTCTTCCTGTGAGATGCAGGATAAATCAAAAAAAATTACAGCTTCGTCCGCCTCACCCTGTTGAAATAGTGGTGGGTTGTAACGCTCCTGCTGGGTTAGATTCCTCAGGACCTTGGATTAAATAGAAAGAACACGTTTTAGCCATATGGCGTCATCTCATTGTTCTTCGTCGAGGCAAACAAAAAAAATGTTGCTTCGATGATCGAAGAATCTTATTAGGACTTACCTTGGATTAAATTGAGATAAGGTATTCTCCTTTATAATTAAGGATAAAAAAAAACCCAATTGCCTAAGCAATTGGAGAACTTTATTGCTCCTTGTAATGACTTGGATAAGGCACGGCTTTGCTGCTTTAATATAAAAAGAACGAATTGTTCTGTAATGGGGTTGTTGTCTCACCACTGTCTGTCTTCAAAATGAAGTTAGCAGACGAATATGAGTTCCACAATACCAGTTTCCTATTGGGCACCGCTCAGATTTCCAGTCATATTTTTACTTTCCAGAATGCCGTTCCAATTGTTTTAGCGAGTCAGATGGACTGAAGTAACGAGTGTTAACGTTCTGTTTACACTACATTATTTTTGCCAAGACGTGATTTACACGCAAAATTAAGTGTTATGATCGACATTTGTACGTTCTATCATAAATTGAGGCTCTAGTTACACTAGTAGATGGGGGATTCTGTATGGAGAGTAAAATACTGATAACGAAATTCAGAGTTGCCAAAGACATTTTGGGGTAGCTAATCACTTGGTAATTTGACAGTTCCAAGAAATTACGATTTTGACAGCTCTAGTAATACTTGTTCAAGGTGCTAAAGGATATCTTCAGATGATAGGAATGTCATGATGTCTGCTTGGTAGCATCTGGTAAGTATCTGTCATTGCTTTATTTCTTGACTTTAGCGTATAACAGTTCTGCAGATAATGGTTAGTATAAGATTCTTCGTTTCTATAATGTGTAGCAACATGGAATTAGGGTTCGATTATTTTGCTGTTCTGCGAACGAAGTTTTGTTCTATGTGCTGTCAAGCCACTTAAGGAACATTTTCTGCACAGACCAGAAATGACAATTCTAATATTCGAACAGTAGAGTAACAGCCTAGTTGTAGGTTCAGATTGACAATTACAAGAAAAATATATCGGCCGCATCGACTACTTTCCTCATATTGGTTCTCTGACAGCTATCTGTCAGTTTTGTGTTTCTGAAATGTCTAGTGACATGACTGTCACTATTTATGGCAAAATTACTTAGTGTGATCACTACTCCGGTGTATTTGGTGTGAACACTACTCAACACAAACTAGCGAGTAGTTGTCTCCTGGGATCCAATTTCACATTCAATGACGTCATGGAAACCAGACCATACTGGAAGTAGTTCTGGTAGGGGAAATATTGTGGATTATAATTTGAATTGGAATCTATCTTCCAAAATGGCTTCCTCTTTGTGGAACCTTTCTCTGGTGGAACCCATCGGATGCGTTCAGGAAAGTGCGAGTAAGATTGGGATTTCGCACATAGATGGCACCAGTGACGATTACTCTTTTATTATGTGCAAATAATTGGCGAGAAAGTTTTCCCTACAAAGCTTGGAATTTAGACCGAGTCTGCTTGGTCTAATTTCCAAGAAGAAGGAATATTTCTCGCAAAAAAAAAATTTGTTCGTGAGCTCTCTCAGTGTCGTATCGTGAAGATACTGCGACTCTTTCACGTCTAGTCGGTCGCAGACAAAAAAAAATTCACTACACGATGTGTAATTTGACAACGATTGTGCATCCCATAGATTTTCGGAAAATACGGAAGAAAATGTGATCTGGCGTTAAACCAAGAGTCTCATGCACAGCTGAGAGCCGGGCATAAGTTTTAAGAAAAAAATTTTCCTATCGAAACTCTATGTCTCTTGCATGTTACAATGTCATTAGACATTGTGAAAGAAGGTATGCTTTTATGCTCTCATTGAATTATATTTTTTTTTTTGGGGGAAAGTCAGGTTATTTAAAAGTAAGTCCGAGATATATTTGGGTATGTCATGTTTTACCTCTTCAGGTCTTTGGTGTGACACGTTGACTTGTGTCCCCGCCTATCTTCTACCTCGTACAAGTTATTACCAAAGACTTGGCTTACTCGAACCTTGATACATTTAGGACACAACTTTGCACTCAAATGCTTGGTGGCATCGCTTAAGACATGATTACGTTTGTAGATTTCATCACCTACTTTGAATGAAATGTTCCTACTCCTGAGATTATAAGATTTCTCATAGGCTTCATGAGTTTTTATTAATGCTTGCTTCAGATACGAGTGAATAATGTTCATCTTGGCGACTTTGGGAAGCCAATCTATCTCCGAACAGTTCAGTCCACCCAACTCTCTCAGAAGGCGATAATCTGCCCCGTGCTCTATCATACGTTGTCCGTATAGGGCTTCGTATGGGGACATCGTAAGAGTTGAATGTACCGTCGTGCGTAAAGCACTACTGATCGAAGATAGGTACGTATCCCAATCTGTTTGTCGTGGGTTGACATACGACCGTATGGCTGCCAAGATGGAACGATTGACTCGTTCACTAGCATTTGACTGGGGAGCATACACTGCCGTTCGATAGTGTTTGACCCCGAAAACATCAATGAGTTTTTGGAACTCCTTCCCAACAAATTGCGTGCCATTATCAGAGAGAATACTCTCCGGCACTCCATATACCAAGAAAATTTCATCCTTCAGGAATTTGACCACGCTCGCGGCTGTTGCTTTGCGTAGTGGTTTGATGAAAACAAATTTAGTCAGTTGATTCAACACGATGACGATATAAACATTACCGGCTCTCGATCTGGGATATGGCCCGAGAAAGTCAACATACAAATGTTGAAATGGCCTATCTACCTCGAAACAGTTTCCCATTTCGGCTCTTAATGTCATATTGGCTGCTTTACTGGTCTTGCACGCTTCACACCGGTCTACGTACAGTTTGACCTGAGTGTACATTCCTGGCCAGTAAAACCTATCTTTCATCCTGTAAATGGTCTTCACCACCCCACCATGCGAAGCGTGCGGCGGATTGTGAGCCAGTGCGATTAACGATTCCGTCATCTCTGAGGGAACCCACAACTTCCAAGTTAGGTCGTCGGCCAAGGGAATACCAACCGCATGTTTAGTGCGTTTGTAAATGTACCCTTCCGACACTTTGAGATCAGGTAACCGCTCCTGTTCCTTCCTGATGTGACTGATGATATCAAGGTAACCTTCGGATTTAAAGGACGGATCCTCTAGATCGATGTGGAGTACCTCCGAGGTACCGATCTGTGGTAGACACGAAAGGAAAGCTGACACTGTCAACTCAACCTCTTCATACGCTCTAGATCTGGCACGACATTCAATGTTCCCTTTCGGTGCTCCACCACGCAATCGAAGCCTTGGAGACGCATACTCCACCTCGCTAATCTTCCGGTTGGATCCTTCATAGTCATCAGCCATTTCAGGCTGGAATGGTCTGTAATAACACGAAAATGGTATCCCTCAACGTAAGACCTGAACTTCTGGATACCCTCAAAAGCTGCTAAGCATTCGCGCTCTGTCACCGAATAGTTTCTCTGAGCAGCGTTCAGTTTCCAGGAGAAGTAGTATATAGGCTTCTCCGCCCCGGATTCGTCCCTGTGAAGGGATTGCACCAGCGCTCACTTAACTAATTGTCACAACAAAAACAATTAATAGGGTATTCAACCTGCTTTGATAATTTGATAACATTTTCCCAACCATCCCATGCACTGCATTCGTTTTGTTCCGCCGCCGCCGCCGCCGCCGTCGCCGTATTGGCTAGCTATAGCATAACCGAGTCAGAATGAGTATTCATATTTCCGTTGGCACACTTCGTGCACTAGATACTCACATAGTTCGACCGGCACCCTCTGTGCACAAGCTATAGAAAATAACAAGATACACAAAATACTTATTTGACACTTTAGTGCACAGGTATTTTGTATACAAATTCAAAGGGTCACTGGCTTACGGTTTATGGCAGTAAATTGTGCATCATAAGCACATCGAAAGTGCATGGTATGGTCAAATGCTGACTGTGCATATTTGGGGTTATCGATTATCCAAGTATGGTTGGATACCAACGAAATAAACTAATTATGTAGTATAAATAGACTGAATAAAAAGCTATGATGGCACTTCTATCTAAAAAGCCAAACTTAAGACAACGTTTCTTTACTCTGATATAGCAACACGCTGGTAGGTAATCTAACGTTAGTTTAACTCCAACATCTGACGCCCTACAGAGCAGTATTGCTTTTGGGTAAACGTTTATAGGGCAATTCGCCGGACGAGTCAGAGAGTTGAATTAAACTTAACTGCGAAAACACTACCAACATTACATGGCGATCTTGCCAGGAGACCAAGAAACGTGAAGTCAGTTTTCTTCTCTCCCCCATTTTACTGAGCGACCTACGGTTAAAACATTAGATATCCCGGCAAACCCAACTGGCCCTAGCAGCCCATCTAATCCAAGAAGCCCAGGCCTTATTGACAGAACCAACAGATGCCAAGGAGGTCGAACGGATCAAAGTAGGCCCCAAACCTTTAACCATCGCCGAGTATTTAAGGCGAAATACTGTCCGGGCGACAGAACAAACTCCATCGCCCCCAAACCCAAAGATACGAGCAGGAAAGAGGGTGCAGCACCTAGTTGAACTGTACCGGCTGGCAAACATACCCGGCCAACCCAGCGACGTGAGGCAAAAATACCTGCACCAGGCGAAGCAAGTAAAGGGAGCAATCCGCTCCAGTAAAGCTGCCAAACGTAAACAAAGGAAAACCGAGGAGCAGGAATTCCACACGCTGTTCTCGAACATAGTAGAAACCGCTCGCAGAGTCGACAAAGACAAGATTTAGATTTTCGAAATTTTTTTTTTTAATTTTTATAATTTGTTTTAACTTTTCAAAATTTTTTTAATGGGCAAATCACAATCAAAGGTCGAAGAGGTCATCGTTAATAATAACGGGCCTCAATCTAATAAATCGAACGAAAAGTATGAATACGGTATAGATGTAGTTTCTATCGTAATTATAATTATAGTAATTTTCCTTGCAAAATATATTCGAGATCTAATTTTAAATAAATTCAATAAGGCAATAAGAAAAGAAATTGCAAAAAACAATATAAGCAGAAGAATGTCTGTGTAAAAAAAAAAAAAAAAATATATTTTAATAAAAATACATGCTACAAAATTTTTTCATTTTTAAATTAAAGCATATCCTGAATCAAATTAATTAATGGATTTCTCGTTCCTAGAAATGTAATCAAAAGACGAATTTCGGTATAAAAAAAAATATATATATATATGATTTTCAAATGAATTTTTCAAAAGTAATTAAAGCTTTAGGTGCGCTCAAGGATTTTTATGACAATTTAAAGAAATCACCTAATAGGAAAAGAAAACCAGAAGGGGTAAATAAGAAGTTAGAAGAATTAAATAACCTGTGGAGTACTTTTTACGAAGAATATTTAGATATAAAACAAGAGGAAGCATCTGAGACAGAATTACAAAACTTGGAAGAAATAGTAACTCAAGCTAAAAATTTAAAAAAAATTTCAGAAACCATAGTAAAAGATAGCTTAGAAAAGGAAATTATTAGTGCAATAGTTAAAGAAAATTCAGAAAAGGAAACTAAAAACACTCAAACTAACAAAATGGCAGAAGTGTTTAATTTTAGCATAGCTCAAAAATTACCGACTCTTAACTGCGAAGAGGACGGCAAAAGAACAGAAAACATCCGAGACTTTGTAAATAGTGTCGAATTTTACCACGACACACTCGGCGAAGCTTCAAAACCCATTCTAATTAACTTCTTATTGAAATGTAAAATCCCAGGGAAAGCTCTTACAGAATTAGGCAGTCAGAAACCAGAAAATTTCGCAGCATTAAAAAAACTTTTAGTTGAAAGATGTGGACCGAAAGAAACTATAGAATCCATTCAAACTAAGCTAAGTAGGACATATCAGGGAAATCGCCCGGTACAAGAATTTACTAAGGAAATCGAAACACTGGTATCAATAATGACCGAATTGGAGGTATCTTATCTTGGTGAAGAAGCAAGAGAAACACTTGCCAAAGCCAATGATAGACGAGGCGTAGCTTTTCTTAAGAAGGGGGTAAATGATCGGTTAAAAATTATTCTAGATAGCGCTAGGCACGCAAACCTTCAAGACGCTATACAACATTTACTGGAGTTAGACCAAAGCTCTACCCCTGCAACAGGAACCGTCCGGTACGCGAACAACCTCCACAACCACAAAATCAAAACCAAGGTCAAGCTTATTTTCATAATCCCCCCAGATCAAATTATAACAATGCTACCAATCCCAGTCAATCTTTTCCCAGGCAAAATTATTTTCGTGGTAATAACCACTCTCCCAATTTTTCAAGATATAATAATAGTTACAATCAAACGTTTTCCCAAATGCCTAACAGAAACCATTCACTACCAAATAATCAACGTTTTAACACAAATAGAAACCTTCCTAGTAGAAATATGCAAAATTTTAGTCAAAATAATAATATGAGAAACAATGGAGGTAATTTTTCTAGAAATAATAGTATCCGTCAAAATAGAAACCCTGGTAGAAGTAACCCACCTAACAGTAATAACATTAATAACCATAGAGTTTTAGCATTGGGAAACGAGCAACCCACCGAGGGGCTAGCCGACCCATCGGAGGGAAATTAAGCAATCCACCAATGCCAAATGCCATTTGCACTGCTGGAATATCGAACGGCATTTACGTTCAGTTAAAACTGGACTATGATAAACATATAAGATTTTTATTAGACACAGGAGCTTCAATGTGTGTAATAAAAAACAGTTCAGTAAATCCAAACATTCCCATATTCAAAAATAAAAGCTCAAAAATTCTAGGCATTTCAGGAGATTTAGAAACAATAGGAACATGTGATATTCAAATCCATTTAAAAGATTTCATAATTCCATACGAATTTCACGTGGTCCCCGATAATTTCCCAATCCCAGTTGAAGGGATTATTGGAGCAAATTTTCTGCTACAGTTTAACGCCATACTTGACTTAGAGAATTTTTTATTAAAAATCAAAGAAGGAAATAACACTATTCATCTGCCCATGTGTTCCCAAGAAAATATTAATACCATCTCAATAGCCCCAAGATGCGAAGCAACCTATTGGTTAAACACAAAACACACCGAATCTCGAGTATTCTACCCGCAACAATTATGCGACAACGTTTTTATGGCAGGTTCATTATCCACTGCCATAGACGGGAAAATACCAATAAAAATTTTGAATGCACGGGATACAACTGTAACTCTCAAATGGGCCGAGCCATTGTCCTCATCAGCCTCGGAACATTACATCCTACGTTACAACCCGACAGAAAAATCAATAAACACTCGAGTGAATAAGATAATAAACGAAATAAATTTTGACACATTAAATAGTGAAGAAAAAGCAGAAATAAAAGCAATATGTACAAAATATCAAGACATCTTTCACGTGGATGGTGACAAACTCACGTATACACATATTGGCAAAGCAGATATCTCGCTCAAAAAGGATGCGTCACCAAAATATTCAAAGCCATATCGTCTCCCACACACACAGAAACAAGATATAAAAGAAGAAATACGGAAGATGTTAGACAATGACATTATAGAACCATCTATATCTCCTTGGAACTCTCCCATACTAATAGTACCTAAAAAGAAAGACCCTGTTACTGGTCTACAAAAATTCCGTATGGTGATCGACTATCGTCACGTGAACGAGAGAATTGAAGATGATAAATTTCCACTACCCAACATAACAGACATCTATGATATGGTAGGAGGAGCAACTTACTTTTCTTGTATAGATTTAAGCCAGGGATACTACCAAATGGAGTTGGATGCCGATAGCAGACCAATCACAGCGTTCTCGACAGAAGATGGTCACTACCAGTTAAAACGATTACCTATGGGTTTAAAGATCTCACCCAGTAAATTTTCAAGAATGATGTCCATAGCTATGTCAGCACTAACTTATTCACGATGTTTTGTTTATCTTGATGATCTGATAGTTTTTGGTAAAAGTTTAATAGACCACAATAAAAATCTAATACAAGTGTTTGAACGTCTAAGAGAAGTAAATCTGAAAATACACCCTGGAAAATGCTTTTTCTTGCGAAAAGAAGTGTTATACCTAGGCCACGTTATTTCTGATAATGGTATCCTACCCGATCCTACTAAATCTTCCGCAATGAAAAGTTACCCAACCCCCACCAACGCGGATGAAGTAAGAAGATTCGTTGCATTCGCCAACTACTATCGTAAATTTATCCCCAATTTCGCTACCATTTCTATCCCACTTAACCGATTACTGAAAAAAGATGTCGAATTTTATTTTAATAAAGATTGCGAAAAATCTTTTGAGTTGCTTAAAGAAATCCTTACAAGTCCTAAAATCCTACAATTCCCCAATTTTAACGAGGAATTCATCCTACGAACCGATGCCTCAGGTTTCGCTCTAGGAGCTATCTTATCTAATTTCGACGATAGACCAATTGCCTATGCAAGTAAAACTCTTAATAAAGCAGAGAAAAACTATAGTACAATTGAGAAAGAATTACTTGCAATTGTATGGGCAGTTAAACACTATCGTCCCTACCTATTCGGAAGGAAATTCAAAATTTTAACAGACCATAGACCTTTAGTGTACTTGTTCTCACTTAAAGAACCTAGTAGCAGACTAACAAAATTTAGACTACTACTAGAGGAATACAACTTCTACATAGAATATTCTCCAGGTAAGGATAATTGTACAGCCGACGCATTAAGTCGCATAAAAATAGACTCCGAGGATTTAAAACAATTATGTATCTGCGTTTTAACGAGAGCCCAGTCAAAAGCGGAAAACAAAAATCTTGAACATATAGACACTACGAAAACCGACGAACAACTAATAACTGAACTATTAAAATTACCAGAAAATGGACTTAAAGTCATTGAGCTGAAGATTGTTGACAACTTCGAGGAAGATTTAATTATTTTCAAGGATACAGACATAATTATTGGTCCAAACAAGGTTTTGGCGTATATCCCAAAAGGGAATTGTTTACTCCTAAAGAAGTCCAAGGACAGCACTACAACCCCATCGACAATGTTTGGCAAAATATTGTCGAGGGATGTGCAGAAACTCTGCGGATTGAATTGTATTAAAAAGATATATATTACTAAAAATGAAATAAGAAAGCTCGCATGCGGCTGCAAAGAGAGCAATATTAATGAATTAAAAAAGAAATTAGGAGAAATATTTAAAGAAAGTAATATTAAAGTGCACATTATAGAGAAAAATATTGAAATAACTGATCCTTATAAGAAGAAATTAATACTTAATGATTACCACATACTTCCAACCAGCGGACATGCAGGAATAAACCGCATGTTACAGAATATAAAGAAGAAATACTTCTGGACAGGTATGCAAAACGATGTGACGACATTCGTAAAGCATTGCCCAATTTGTCAACGAAATAAATATATCCAGCCATAGACACAACCAATGACTATCACATCGACAGCCGAATCAGGTTTTGACAAAATATTTTTAGATCTAGTAGGACCTTTAGAAGAATCAGAAGATGGATTTAAATATATTCTAACTATACAAGATGAATTAACCAAATTCATCGAAGCAGTACCCATTTCCAATAAAGAAGCAAGTACAGTGGCAAAAGCTTTAGTAGAAAATTTTATTCTAAGATATGGAGTACCACATACGATAGCATCTGATCAAGGAACAGAATTTTTAAATCAAGTTTTCCAGAGAATTTGTAAATTACTAAAAATAGAACAGTTGCAATCCACAGCATATCATCATGAGAGCATAGGAGCCTTAGAGAACTCTCATAAAGTTTTAGGAGCATATTTGAGAAGTTACGTTTCAGAAAAACATACCGATTGGAACACATGGCTACCATACTACGTTTTCTGTTATAATACATCAGTACACTCAGAAACCGGATATACACCTTTCGAACTAATATTCGGAAAACAGTGTATCTTACCATCAAATTTGGTTAAACAGGTAGAACCAGTATACAACTATGACGATTATGTGATTGATTTAAAAAATAAATTACAAATCGCTCATAAAGACGCTCGAGAAGCTCTGATACGCAAAAAGATAGCAAGAAAAAATAGATTCGATTTAGAGCAACGAACAAAAAGCTCCAATTTTGAAATAGGAAGTTTAGTTTTACTTAGAAACGAAAATAGAAAGAAACTTGATCCGATATACATAGGTCCATACGAAGTTCTGTCCCAAAACGGCGTGAATTGTGATATAAAATATGAAAAGAAAAAGATAACGGTTCATAAAAATAGGCTAAAACCATTTTTTTTATATATTTAACTCTGATTTAGATATTAAAAGTTGATCAGTAACTTTATAAACCTAAACGAATTCCATTAATTAATATAAAATCAAAAACTTTTAAACTTAATTATTGTATAAAATTTATTTAAAAAAAAAAAAAAAAAAAAAAAAAAAAAAAGGCGAGAAAGTGCTTCCGCAAATGCAAACATCTAAAGATAAAGTAAAGAAAAATATTAGTATGATATCATGTATAGCTAAACTTGTAAATATATGTTAACATAAAAATAGGCCGGCATAGACTTAAGATTTTCATTACTATTATTATTATACTATTGATTAGCAATTTAATACAAAAATGTATATACAAATCTAACTTTCACTACTTAATATATTTAATATATCTTTAAAATATAGCTAGATAGAATAAATTAATTTAATGTAACTATTGATAAGCAAATTAATATAATTTTTACATAAAATACTATTATATTACACCTTTTAAATGTACATAACTATCATCAAAAAAAAAAAAAAATAAATAAAAAAAAAAATCCATCCCACAATTTCAAAAGAAAATACAATTCAAAAAGTTATCAAATAAAACAAGATCCCTTATTGTACAAAGTGGCGCATAAGAAGAAGAAATCATAACATTCTTCTTTTTCTCCCAGGAAGGGTGGTGTGCAGGGATTGCACCAGCGCTCACTTAACTAATTGTCACAACAAAAACAATTAATAGGGTATTCAACCTGCTTTGATAATTTGATAACATTTTCCCAACCATCCCATGCACTGCATTCGTTTTGTTCCGCCGCCGCCGCCGCCGCCGTCGCCGTATTGGCTAGCTATAGCATAACCGAGTCAGAATGAGTATTCATATTTCCGTTGGCACACTTCGTGCACTAGATACTCACATAGTTCGACCGGCACCCTCTGTGCACAAGCTATAGAAAATAACAAGATACACAAAATACTTATTTGACACTTTAGTGCACAGGTATTTTGTATACAAATTCAAAGGGTCACTGGCTTACGGTTTATGGCAGTAAATTGTGCATCATAAGCACATCGAAAGTGCATGGTATGGTCAAATGCTGACTGTGCATATTTGGGGTTATCGATTATCCAAGTATGGTTGGATACCAACGAAATAAACTAATTATGTAGTATAAATAGACTGAATAAAAAGCTATGATGGCACTTCTATCTAAAAAGCCAAACTTAAGACAACGTTTCTTTACTCTGATATAGCAACACGCTGGTAGGTAATCTAACGTTAGTTTAACTCCAACATCTGACGCCCTACAGAGCAGTATTGCTTTTGGGTAAACGTTTATAGGGCAATTCGCCGGACGAGTCAGAGAGTTGAATTAAACTTAACTGCGAAAACACTACCAACATTACATCCCTTTGACAGAGTACACATCCGATGCCAGTCGCGGATGCGTCGCAGAGAATGATGAATTCTTTGGAGAAGTCCGGATTGACTAGTACAGGCGCCGAAGTCAAAGCTTGTTTGATTCGCAGGAATGCTTCAATAGCTTCTGGACTGAGCTTGAAAACTTTTCCCTTTTTCAGTGTCTCGGTCAAGGGTGCGGCTAGGGTGCTGAAATCCTTAACAAATCGCCGATACCAACCAGCCATACCGAGAAATCGGCGGACTTGGCGAGTTGTGGTTGGTAAGGGAAAGCTAGTAATAGCTGCAATCTTGTCTGGATCTGCTTTCCAGCAACCCTGACCGACCTTATAACCGAGATAGTGAAGCTCATCAAAACAAAACTTCGACTTCTCGACGTTAATCGTCAGTCCTGCCTTCGTCAAACACTTTCCGACTATCTCCAGAGTCTCCAGGTGTTCGTCGAAATCCTTCGACACAACCAATAGATCATCCAAGTATACGAATACTTGATCTCGTAATCCTGATGGGATTACGCGACTCATCAGGTAACTCAAACTTTGTGCCGCATTACATAGACCGAATGGCATGACCTTCAATTGGTACAGTGGTCGGCCAGGTACCGTAAAAGCGGTCTTCTCCCTCGAACTTTGCTCCAGCGGTATCTGCCAAAACGCATCCTTCAGGTCCACGCTAGAAATATAACGTGTCTCTGTCAGACGTGCTAGCAGCCCCTCTATATGCGCAATCGGACAAGCATCTTTCTTTGTTACGGAGTTCACCTTCCGAAAGTCCAGACACAATCGGTTCTTACCAGGCTTGCGAACAAGCACTACTGGGGAACTCCATGCGCTGGAACTTTCCTCGATGACTCCCAACGAAAGCATGCGGTCCAACTCCGCATACACAAGAGTTTGTATCGCCGGAGATACGGGATAGTACCTTTGCTTTATAGGTACGGCATCACCCGTGTCTATATAATGTTGCACTAGATTTGTTTTCCCGAGTCCATTGACTGCGAAAGAAGGAAATCTACGAACAACTGCTTCTAGTCGTTTAGACTCTTCATCATTCAACTTTATTTGGTTGGTGGGTCTCTCGTCTGGCCCACCGGTCGTAATTCCTGAAAGACCCGCAATTACATGAGGTAATATTCAATTTCAAATCTGGATTGGGTTCTTTATCTAGGGTAGGGATTGTTCTACAATCATTGTTATTATTACTTGGTAATTCATTCATATCAATATTTGGTTTTAGTATGGTAATCTTTGGAAGTTCAAAAGGTGATTTCGGCTTCGACGTTTGAACTCCGGGTAAGTCTAATCGGAGCGAACCCCCCCGGTTAATGGGTTGTTCCTCCTCTCGTTTCCCGCTAGGCACTTCGAACAGGATGGGCTGTATGCATCTCCCAATCCGCAGCGGAAATAAAAAACTTTGTCGATTGGCTTCGCGCAATCACGGAAACTATGGCCAAGAACTTGCCAATTCCAACATTTTTGCAGCTTGCGGTCCCTCTGGATCGCTTCAATACTATTAGTGGGCAATGCCACAACTAAATCCTGACAAGGTTCTTCAACGATCTCGTTGACGAAACGCCTTGCAGGTGGACGTTGTGCATTCGGCACAAAATTCGGACGGGTATTCTCATACAGAGATTGAGCTAGCTCGACAATAGTAGGCCAATTGCCTTAAACTGGACGGACTGTAGGTAATGAGGAGTTCACCCATTCGCCTACGGACATTTGTTTTAATTATTTCTATTAACTCCTTTTCAGGTCCTGGAACTCGCATCCTGGAGTTTAAATACTGAATAGCATCGTAAAAGTCATTGAAAGACTCGCCATTCAACATCTTGCGATCAGACAGTTTCCTGAAGAGTTCTGTATCGCTTTCTAAACTGCGGTATTGTTCTACCAAAGCAGTTTTCAGTTCGTCCTACGTAGTGTGCTTGTTACTTTTCAACCAAGACTCTACCGAACCTGATACGAAGTGATAAAAGTTTGCGGTAATTTCATACCACGATACACCATAACTATTGCGTATACACCCCAGGCGGAACAGGAATCAAATTTCAATCCCCACTTATGGAATTGATGATTGCGATTCACAGATGTGACATTCGATGGTGGTGGCCTAGGTGGCGACACAGCGGATTCGTCGTCGAAATTAAAAGCGTTTAAACGAGTCATAAACTCGTCCAAATTTGAGCCTAGAGGCATTTGGGCTGGATTGACATCCGGCAAAGGTGGCACTCTAGATGGCTCGTAATGAGGAGTAATTCTGTCTGCCTCATCTTCGTTGTATGGTCTAAAAACGGACTGTAAATGTCTGGACGTGGCTGGTCCAGCAGGGACATTGATATTCACGACACGGGTAGTGTCTGGATTAGCTAAGTTAGCTTGTCGCATAGCCTTTTGTGTAGAAGTAGCGTCTGGTGGAACAAGTGGCCTTGTAGGGGGAGCAACTGGCTTGGTAGTTTTGACCGTACGTTTTTGTAGTAGTTGAGCGACCTGTTCAAGCAAACGAGCATGACTACGCTCTAGCTCTTCTGCCATAAATTGTCTGTCGTTGACTCTGTGTAGGTCAATAGTGGCGGAAACTACTTGTTGTATTGTACGCCGAATGATCAGCTTCTATTACCAGCGTTATCTCTAGGTAGACTTTCGACTTGGCTGTCTTCGTCATCAGAGGGATTCTCTACGACGTCGTTTTGGTCACGGACGGGTTTGGGTTTCGAACCTCCAGAAGCCATTGCGTCGAAATCTTTGTACTTCGTTAGATAAGTACTTTTGACTGCTCGTCTAGGTCTTGAGCCGTTCATTCGATTTAAACAGAAAGGAAATCGGATAAACCGCGTCAAACGTGTAAATCAAGGATTTACAAAAAAAGAATAATTAATTTCTAGCCCGTGAGAAGTTTCTCGAACGGTTACTAGTCGAGTGATAACAAGGTAAAACAGAAACCAAAAAAAAATTTCAAATCAAAAAGTGGAAAATTCAAATGCACCGTGGGTAGTGGCCTTAAACGGTCATTTATCAATCTAAAACAAAGTATATTGTAAGTCCGGTGGTAAATAATGCTAGTAGTCCGTGAGAAATCTCGAACGGAAACTACTCAGGTAATATAACAATAAAAAAAGTAAGTCAAGTGTATAAGTGTCAAGAAAATCTTAAATATACCGTGAGCAAAACCTCGAACGGATATTTGACAATCAGATAATTCAAGAGTTGATAGTAATATAAAAAAAAATCTTATCAAACTAGAAGTGCTTAATAATAAGGGTAAGTATATATATATATAGATTGTTTGTCTATCAAAAACAATACTTAAAAATGCTTCCAGAAATCCTATATTCAACTGGATACCTAGATGTAATCTTAAAAAAAAGGGAAATATAATATGTGTTTACTTATACCTGAAAAATTTAACTTCAGAAATCAATGCTTAAATCGTAATCAAAAACTTAACTTTATACTGTAAGATCTAAACTTCTAAACTGTATTTGATAAACGGTGTTCTCTATCCCAAACTATAAATAGGTGCGGGCACTATCCCAAACTATAACTGTAAACTAAAATGCGGGCACTATCCCAAACTACACGACAATCAAGAAGTTACGTCCCAACTTGATTGACAGAAACTCAAAAAAAAAATCAAAATTTAACTGAAACTATATAATCTCAAAATATCTAAATGTCTATAAATGGTATTTCATAAAAAGATTCGGGAGGGGATAACCCTCCCTTCATCAGGATAAAGTGTGTGTGTGCGTTTCGGTTCTCCAACTAAACCGACAAAAAAGAAAATCATCAAAAAAACTATTAGTGTGTTTAGACATGGGAAAACCTTACAGCGTTACATTGTAAGAGAAAAGACAATTCTTTCTAAACGATCAGTTGATCAGGTATGTGAAGATAACATTACGCTACTGCTGACGTACATCGGGTATAAAACTCCAATTACCGGTTAGCGCTTCATGTCTCTTTGCATACCGTCACTTCCTAGCATCTATCAACAATGACTGTAACCTTCTAAAACAACAATCTGGGTAGTAATAATAATAAACAAAAAGAAACAAGTTCATTTGAAGTTGTAGCAAATTGGGTCGTCCTTGAGCGAGTGACCAGCTTCTGCAGCTGACGTGCGTCGGGCCAAAAGCACCAACCACCGGTCAGAAGACCTGCTCATTCTACTCTCGTTCGACCGGAATCTCAGACATCACATTCAGGATATTATCTACACCTCAGCTACTGACGATCAAGCGAAATTTACAGCTCAATCCGGACAGAGATCGAAGACATGCCAAAGTGAATAGAAGTAGAGGACAAGTAGATAGACCTAATGCAACAGCTGGCTCAGGATAGTCACCAAACCACTGGACAAAATAGTGCCTATACTGCTAACCCCGATGGCATTCCTCCATCTAAGAAACCTGAACAACAAAAAAAACTTTAACTAAAAACTCTGAAAAAATTTTGAAAAATTCTCAAAAGTCTTAACTTCTTTCTACGTCACTCTGAATCGACCTAACTTCAATCAATTCTAATCTGAACTTCTCTGGTTGATTCGGGCCCCACGTTGGGCGCCATCTGTAACGTAAAAATTTAATTACTTACTTACTTATGTTGGCGCCACTGGAGCGTGGTACTCCAAGGCCTTGCTGAGAATGCCCCTCCAGCCGGCTCGATCTCTAGCCTGCTGTCTCCAATTTCGTACTCCAAGTTGACGGATGTCTCCCTCTACCTGGTCACTCCATCGAAGATGAGGTCTACCTTGGCTTCTGACTCCCTCGGGTTTGGCGTTGAAGACTTTACGAGCTGGAGCGTCGATGTCCATTCGCTCTACATGGCCCAGCCATCTTAGCCTTTGGATTCGAATTTTTCTGGCTAGGCTTATGTCGCTGTACAGCTCGTACAGTTCATTGTTATATCTTCTTCTCCAAACGTTGTTTTCGCGATTTACGCAGACAGGACCATAGATCGTACGCAGAACTTTTCTCTCGAAGACTCCAAGTGAATTTTCATCCGATTGGGATAGGGTCCATGCTTCTGCACCATATAGCAGGACCGGGATGATGAGTGTTTTATACAGTGTCACCTTGGTTCTTCTCGATAGGGCTTTACTCCTCAATTGCTTACTCAGCCCAAAGAAACAGCGATTAGCAAGAGTTAGTCTGCGTTTGATTTCAGCGCTGATGTTGTTGCCTGTGTTTACAGCAGTGCCCAGGTAGACAAATTCACTGACTACCTCGAAGTTATACCTATCAATGGTTACGTTCTGACCAAGTCGGTGGTGGGATTGGACTTTTGTTGATGAAAGCATATACTTCGTCTTGTCCTCGTTTATTTTCAGCCCCATTCTGCTTGCTGCTGACTCCATAGTAGTGAAAGCACCGGTTACTGCTCGCTTTGTTCTTCCTATCACGTCTATGTCGTCAGCAAACCCAAGTAATTGTGTCGATCTATTGAAAATGGTGCCTGATGGACTGGCATGGGTGCTCCGTATTACATTTTCAAGCACAATATTAAAACAGCTGCATGACAGTGCGTCACCTTGTCTTAGCCCTCTGGTGGTTTCGAAGGTTTCAGTAGAGTCTCTACCAACTTGGACGGAACAGCGAGCATTCTCCAACGTCATCCTGATAAGGCGTATCAGTTTAGCAGGGATTCTAAAGTTAGACATGGCACGATACAGTTCGACTCTATTAACACTGTCGTAGGCGGCTTTAAAATCGACGAACAGGTGGTGAGTGTCGATGTTATACTCTTGGGTTTTCTCCAGGATCTGGCGTAATGTGAATATTTGGTCGGTGGTAGATTTTCCAGGTCTGAAGCCGCATTGGTAAGGACCTATCAGGTCGTCAGCAAACGGCTTGAGACGTTCACATAAAACGCTGGACAGGATCTTATAGGCGATGTTTTAAAGGCTTATGCCTCTATAGTTGGCGCAGAGGAGGCGGTCTCCTTTTTTGTGAATCGGGCAGATGGTACTGAGATTCCACTCATCGGGCATACTTTCCTCCGACCATATTTTGCAGATGAGTTGGTGTATGCTCCTGACCAGGTCATCTCCAGCGTGTTTAAAAAGCTCCGCTTGAAGGCCATCACATCCAGCTGCCTTATTCATCTTTAGTCTGGTGATGGCTACTTTGATTTCATTTTGGTCGGGCGGGTGTAGTTCGTGGTCGTCATCTAGATTAACTGGAACAAGTTGATCTTGGGCGGGATCTTGGCTGTCATCGCCATTTAGCAACCGGTTAAAGTAGTCTCTCCAGATGGCTAACATCGCCTGCGTTTCCACTATGGTATTTCCATCCTGATCTTTGCAGGGCCCAGGGCGGCTTGTGAAACCGGATGTAGACTGTTTCACCTTTTTATAGAAGTTTCGTACCTCTTTTCTGCAAAAACATCTCTGCATCTCTTCGACTTCGCGTTGCTGGTGTTCTTTTTTCTTTCTCCTGAGTAGACGTTTCTCAACTTTCCTTCGCTCAACATAGAGATTTCTGGATGCTCTAGTATCTCTCTGGAGCCACGACTTGTATGCCTCCGTTTTGGCTTTGTTTGCCTGAGCACATTCGGAGTCGAACCAGGGGTTTCTGGGGGGTGGATGTGAGAAGCCCAATACCTCTGACGCAGCACTTCTTATGGCTTGTTGACATAGCTGCCATTGGTCTTCCGGGTTCATGTCATCAGTCGAAGGATTTCTCGCAAGCTCAAGGGATACGCGGTCGGCATAGGCAGCGGCGGTCTCTTCCGATTGAAGACGTCCAACATTGAATTTCCTAGGTGTAGTCGGTGTTCGCCTAAGAACTTCCATGGAGATCCGTACCCTAAGTTTTGCACCGACTAGGTAGTGGTCCGAATCGATGTTCGCTCCTCGGAAAGTACGGACATTCATAATGCTGGAGGAGTGTCTTCCATCAATCACAACATGGTCGATTTGGTTGCAGGTTCGACCATCTGGGGATCGCCATGTGCCCTTGTGGATGTCGGGACGTGGGAATCGCGTGCTGCTCAGCACCATGTTTTTTCCCGCTGCAAAATCGATGAGCCTGAGTCCGTTGTCGGAGGTGGTGTCGTGCAGGCTGTGTTTTCCGATCGTCATACCAAAGATGTCCTCTCTCCCAATTTTGGCATTGAAGTCTCCCAAAAGAATTTTAATGTCATGTTTTGGGCACTGCTCATATGTTTTGGCGAGGAGCTCGTAGAAACATTCTTTGGTAGCGTCGTCTTTCTCTTCTGTAGGGGCATGGGCGCTAATTAGGCTTATGTGGTGGAATTTGGCCTTAATGCGGATCGTTGTCACTCTCTCGCTGACTTCGCGAAAGCTCAAGACCTTTTGCCTAAGTCTTCCTCTGACAGCGAATCCGCACCCAAACAAGCGCGATCTCCCATCAAGGTGGCATTTCCCATAATAGAAATTACAGTCCTCCGTAATTCTCAGGCCCGGTCCATCCCATCGCATCTCCTGCAGGGCTGTTATATCAGCGTTGAGACTGGCGAGGGTCTCGGCTAGCTGTTCGGCTTTACGCGGCCTGTTTAGCGTACGCACATTCCATGTGCATATGCGTAAATCGTTGTCCGTTTTTCGTTTGCGGGGGGGGTCGTCAACATTTTTGGTTCTTTCATCCGAGGCATTTTCTGCGGTTTTCATCACAATCTAGTTTCCCTTTCATGACCGGCTTGTGAGGCCTGTGCATGACGTAGATCTTTGTGGTGGTTGGATCTTCAGAGCGTATCTCTTTCTTCCTGCTCCTAGTTCCTGAGAAGATAACTCAGGTATCTACAACCTATGGATCCGATGGATCCAACGTTCGTCGTTAGTTCACCTTTCGGCTATCCAGCAGGCACCACTTGGAGGTGACGATACGATTTTGCCCACCGTAAAAATTTAATTGATGATATTAAAAAAAAAGGGAAATTAAAATTTATGATGACCAACAGACACTGGACCTCTTCGCTCCAATATCCTATGTATACCCAAGATCCAAACCAATACCCATCGACAACACAAACCGAAGAGGAAGCCAGAAGAAACAGGCAGCCATAGTTATCCTTGACTCCTATATCAAACAATATCTTCACCAGCAACCACCCGTGTATCGGTGTATTCAGCATCCCTGCAACAGACATACTCACACTTCGCTAACACAGTACCTTGCTCTCCCTGCTCCTCTTCTCATTCCTTCAACTTCATCTCCATCCTCATCACAGAAGCGAGAACCATCCACCAGCCTACCATAGGTACTGACTACAAAATCCCGTAGAACAGCCTAGTGGGTACCTGACAGCAGGTTCACGCCTATCCGCCGCGAGTGCTAGGTGTTCTGCTCGCAGCTGGTTCACACAGTAGCCTACAACTATAAACCAAGGACCCTACTTATATCCCCAAAGACGTTCCTAAACTTGCGATGCGAATTCAATACCATTGCCTAGATTTTTTCCGGAGGCTCTACTCCAGTCTGCATGCTTGAGTTTAGTTGACGTCATCTGTATTCGCGTGAGTGGGATGGAAGCAACCCCTCGCCGGCAACGCCCCCTTTCTCATCGGCTACCCGAGATGAGTAGCCAATGGGAACGGCATGCGACAACGTAGGGTCGAGGTCGAGATCGACCGTCGCGGTGGCCGGCAGTACCATAGCCATAGCTAGCTCAGCCAGGCCGTAGGCACTTGCTTCGGGATCTATCTGACCGGTGTTACCTCTTATTTTTCACTGCCGACCGTTGATCTTAAGATGTGTAAATTCGAATAATGAATGTTATTATGCTTATTGGCCCTCATAACCGTAGAAGCAGATATGTCAGAATTGATTGAGAAGTAAAAGTTGACTCAAGATCGCACCTCTTCTTAGTAAAGAGTGAAATCGTAAATCGAAAGCGAAGATTTCAAGGTCGAATTATTTTACTGACTCAGTAAACGCAACAAGTAAGTATTTTAAAGCAAGCAAGTCATAGAAGTTCGTGACTGCTGTGGCATATTATTAACTCCCGCCCCTTTTGCTGCCACGATGATATGCAAAAGGTAGCAGAAGAGTTGTCTAACCATATGGGGAGGGAGGATCTAAGGTGATAAACAGACCCTCCTAGTCTCACAACCCGCCCAAAATGATCACAGAAATCAACTCTTCTGTTCTCATCCTTTGGCTGTCCCTGGACCCTTTGAGTCCCCATGACTCATAAACGATTATGGGCAGCCCCTGACATAATAAGCAAGCAAATTAAAAACCACTTGCCTAATACTCCATTCTATCTATAACATTATCTCCATCATCTAAAACTAAATATCAAAGCTGTACCAAATTACAACCTCCACAAGAAAATCAAACACACACCAACTTACTCCATCCGAAGGGTTTGCGAGGGTTACCACCCTCCCTGTAACTAACTTAAATTGCCATTCTGAAAAATCCTGAAAGTCTTCAAATATAATTTAACGAAATGATTTAACCACAAAAGTTTCAGAAAAACATTATAATGAAATGCCTTATTTATTAAAATATCAAATAAATCTTAAATTCGCTAACTTATATACCTATTTAGATCTAATCTATAATTCTATTAAAAGATCTCAAATGATCTACTCTTATTTCGGAACTAAAATCTATGTTGTATATGAATGAGGTTATTTCATAATTAGTTGCTTTTTCTTATTAAATCAAAGAAATTAAATGTTTGCGCTTTCTTATTATGCGCTACTGAACTTTAATTGAAAGCTTATAGCTCTAGTCTTACATCCTAATGGAATAGTTAAGGAATTATGAAACGTGAAATATTCCTAGGGATATCAAGTAAAATTCAAAAAAAAGGTAAATTTAAAGTCGTTCTCCAAACGATACGCGGATCGTTGTCTCTTAACTCGACTGAAATGATTGCTGACAGTTAAATTTTGTCGCTAATATTCTTTCTAACGCGGCTTCAAAATATTCGCTACGCGTTGTCTCGATTCTTTAATTTTTATTATCTTTAACCGCGAGAATATTCAAGTCAATCCTGTACGCGGACAGGATAGCATTAAAACGATGATAGAACACGACAAACAAAAGACTGAAGTACAAAGACTCCCACCCAGAACAAAATATCAACCAATAAAATCAAAATGTAAAGGTACCATATATGTATGAATCCAGTTCGGCTTCATACACATAATCGATCGTAAATATATGAGTCAATATAGTGTATAGTGAGATAATAAAGTATAAATTTCAATATAATATAAAATTCAAACTTGAGACTCCCACCAATAGGGTAGTTCGAATCTCTAAAATTCACTTTACGTCGTTCCGGAAGTGCACTCCTGAAATGTACCTGAGAAATGTTAGTGTTATATATTGTAATTTAGCTATCATTAGCACTATATTATCTTATAGATGCTCTCTTTCTATCAGCTATCTTGTGCTATGGAGCGAATATCGACTAGCCTTACGTTGAAACTTAAATGTTCAGGTGTCTTTGCGTTGGGTTCGGATTCAAAAAAAAAAAAAAAACCATATACCGAATGGATCTTATATACCCGTTGCAATAGGCATATGATCAACGCGTTTGGAAGATGTAATTCGATTAAATGAAACGTAACAATAGACAAAACGAGATTAAAACAACCGATGAAAACAAGTAAGGATATAAAGTGAGTGAGTTAAGGTGAGTGAGTATTTATTTAAAGCAATAAGCGCTAAGAGTGATTCTAAAGAATCAACGCGGCGTTGAAACCCGAGCTATTGGTCGCTACCGACACTACAGTAAAAAAAAATCACGAAGACCGAGTAAATATTTTAATCGTACGTCTGCTTCCGAAAGCTGATCGTCATAGATGTTTACAACAAAGAATGTTGGTCGTAGGAACTCAATATGAAAGTCCAACACTGACCCTTGGTCACAAAGAAGGATTCTAGTGTTCCACCAACGAGATTAGTTCGGAACGGTTCTTTAATTGAAACGAGATATTACGTCGACCGAATGTAGATTCGAACTCACTTCACTTGAATTTCAAGATCTCAATACAAAAAAAAAAATATAACAATTAGATTGAAGACACGGATAAAAAAAAATATATTTCACTTCTCATGCACATAATTGATGCTAATGTAAATTCATAATAATTCAAAAATCTTTAAAATATATAAGTTTGGACACACAAAATGTAATGAATGTGCTGGTGTGGAGGTGGCGTAAGGTCCTCACACCTTATTTCTTGAAAAGAAATGAAAATTGTTCACAAACCACCGTCCGTGGTTGTCTGGCTCTGAACGACAGCGTCAACCGCTGCGTCAAGCGTTGTGCGGACCGAATTATATCCAATGAAATTATATTGTTTTTTTTTTTTTATGGAGTGGTACGAGCATACGGCTCCCACTCAGGACACAAACAAAATAACACAAAGATAAAAGAAAATATAAATTCTTCGTTACCTGGCTATTATTAAAATACTTTTAGGTTCAATAATTACAAAAAGCACTAATATTCTGGAACTGTTGCTTCTGGATGAAAACCTCGATGACAAGTACAGCTTCTTCCGACGTTGCTCCAACAGAGAATTTATCTGTGGAGTTGGTGAACTGATGGGGACTGGCATCCGTGCATTTGCACGCAGCGTCCGGTGAAACCGATCGGAAATGCTCCTTTTTATATGTGATGGGGCCTTCAGTGCCCAGGAAAGTAATGATATATGTTGGGCCTAGAAGCCAATACTATTGTCGGATATCCAGTAGATATTAATGATATATGTTGGGCCTAGAAGCCATTGGTGTGTAGATGTTGTCCACGTGCTACGTTGTAGTCACGCTAAAAAGGACAGGCGCCAGGTGGTGGTGCGTAAAAATTCCCTGGCGTTACTGTGGTCGTCGACGAGCCAGCATTGCGGACGCGCATGTCGCAATAATTTGGTATGAGCAGTAGTGAATGAAAATGATCAAAGCCAACGATTCTTGGTACACAGCACTATTTGCGCCCATGGATAATTTATTGTATATATGAACGTGCACATGGGCAGATACATGTAGGTAAGTATAATTCAATGAGGAAATATGGGCGAAAAGAAATCGCTTCTTCCTGTGAGATGCAGGATAAATCAAAAAAAATTACAGCTTCGTCCGCCTCACCCTGTTGAAATAGTGGTGGGTTGTAACGCTCCTGCTGGGTTAGATTCCTCAAGACCTTGGATTAAATAGAAAGAACACGTTTTAGCCATGTGGCGTCATCTCATTGTTCTTCGTCGAGGCAAACAAAAAAAAATTTTGCTTCGATGATCGAAGAATCTTATTAGGACTTACCTTGAATTAAATTGAGATTAGGTATTCTCCTTTATAATTAAGGATACAAAAAAACCCAATTGCCTAAGCAATTGGAGAACTTTATTGCTCCTTGTAATGACTTGGATAAGGCACGGCTTTGCTGCTTTAATATAAAAAGAAGTTAGCAGACGAATATGAGTTCCACAATGCCAGTTTCCTATTGGGCACCGCTCAGATTTCCAGTCATATTTTTACTTT
Source organism: Platycheirus albimanus (assembly GCA_916050605.2). NCBI lineage: Eukaryota > Metazoa > Arthropoda > Insecta > Diptera > Syrphidae > Platycheirus > Platycheirus albimanus. The sequence goes on along the minus strand of OU696696.1, from coordinate 170,904,906 downwards.
CCAGAATGCCGTTCCAATTGTTTTAGCGAGTCAGATGGACTGAAGTAACGAGTGTTAACGTTCTGTTTACACTACATTATTTTTGCCAAGACGTGATTTACACGCAAAATTAAGTGTTATGATCGACATTTGTACGTTCTATCATAAATTGAGGCTCTAGTTACACTAGTAGATGGGGGATTCTGTATGGAGAGTAAAATACTGATAACGAAATTCAGAGTTGCCAAAGACATTTTGGGGTAGCTAATCACTTGGTAATTTGACAGTTCCAAGAAATTACGATTTTGACAGCTCTAGTAATACTTGTTCAAGGTGCTAAAGGATATCTTCAGATGATAGGAATGTCATGATGTCTGCTTGGTAGCATCTGGTAAGTATCTGTCATTGCTTTATTTCTTGACTTTAGCGTATAACAGTTCTGCAGATAATGGTAAGTATAAAATTCTTCGTTTCTATAATGTGTAGCAACATGGAATTAGGGTTCGATTATTTTGCTGTTCTGGAAACGAAGTTTTGTTCTACGTGCTGTCAAGCCACTTAAGGAACATTTTCTGCACAGACCAGAAATGACAATTCTAATATTCGAACAGTAGAGTAACAGCCTAGTTGTAGGTTCAGATTGACAATTACAAGAAAAATATATCGGCCGCATCGACTACTTTCCTCATATTGGTTCTCTGACAGCTATCTGTCAGTTTTGTGTTTCTGAAATGTCTAGTGACATGACTGTCACTATTTATGGCAAAATTACTTAGTGTGATCACTACTCCGGTGTATTTGGTGTGAACACTACTCAACACAAACTAGCGAGTAGTTGTCTCCTGGGATCCAATTTCACATCCAATGACGTCATGGAAACCAGACCATACTGGAAGTAGTTCTGGTAGGAGTAATATTGTGGATTATAATTTGAATTGGAATCTATCTTCCAAAATGGCTTCCTCTTTGTGGAACCTTTCTCTGGTGGAACCCATCGGATGCGTTCAGCAAAGTGCGAGTAAGATTGGGATTTCGCACATAGATGGCACCAGTGACGATTACTCTTTTATTATGTGCAAATGATTGGCGAGAAAGTTTTCCCTACAAAGCTTGGAATTTAGACCGAGTCTGCTTGGTCTAATTTCCAAGAAAAAGGAATATTTCTCGCAAAAAAAAAATTTGTTCGTGAGCTCTCTCACTGTCGTATCGTGAAGATACTGCGACTCTTTCACGTCTAGTCGGTCGAAGACAAAAAAAAAATTCACTACACGATGTGTAATTGTGTATCCCATAGATTTTCGGAAAATACGGAAGAAAATGTGATCTGGCGTTAAACCAAGAGTCTCATGCACAGCTGAGAGCCGGGCATAAGTTTAAAGAAAAAAAATTTTCCTATCGAAACTCTATGTCTCTTGCATGTTACAATGTCATTCGACATTGTGAAAGAAGGTATGCTTTTATGCTCTCATTGAATCATATTTTTTTTTTTTTTTGGGAAAGTCAGGTTATTTAAAAGTAAGTCCGAGATATATTTGGGTATGTCATGTTTTACCTCTTCAGGTCTTTGGTGTGACACGTTGACTTGTGTCCCCGCCTATCTTCTACCTCGTACAAGTTATTACCAAAGACTTGGCTTACTCGAACCTTGATAAATTTAGGACACAACTTTGCACTCAAATGCTTGGTGGCATCTCTTAAGACATGATTACGTTTGTAGATTTCATCACCTACTTTGAATGAAATGTTCCTACTCCTGAGATTATAAGTTTTCTCATAGGCTTCATGAGTTTTTATTAATGCTTGCTTCAGATACGAGTGAATAATGTTCATCTTGGCGACTTTGGGAAGCCAATCTATCTCCGAACAGTTCAGTCCACCCAACTCTCTCAGAAGGCGATAATCTGCCCCGTGCTCTATCATACGTTGTCCGTATAGGGCTTCGTATGGGGACATCGTAAGAGTTGAATGTACCGTCGTGCGTAAAGCACTACTGATCGAAGATAGGTACGTATCCCAATCTGTTTGTCGTGGGTTGACATACGACCGTATGGCTGCCAAGATGGAACGATTGACTCGTTCACTAGCATTTGACTGGGGAGCATACACTGCCGTTCGATAGTGTTTGACCCCGAAAACATCAATGAGTTTTTGGAACTCCTTCCCAACAAATTGCGTGCCATTATCAGAGAGAATACTCTCCGGCACTCCATATACCAAGAAAATTTCATCCTTCAGGAATTTGACCACGCTCGCGGCTGTTGCTTTGCGTAGTGGTTTGATGAAAACAAATTTAGTCAGTTGATCCAACACGATGACGATATAAACATTACCGGCTCTCGATCTGGGATATGGCCCGAGAAAGTCAACATACAAATGTTGAAATGGCCTATCTACCTCGAAGCAGTTTCCCATTTCGGCTCTTAATGTCATATTGGCTGCTTTACTGGTCTTGCACGCTTCACACCGGTCTACGTACAGTTTGACCTGAGTGTACATTCCTGGCCAGTAAAACCTATCTTTCAACATGTAAATGGTCTTCACCACCCCACCATGCGAAGCGCGCGGCGGATTGTGAGCCAGTGCGATTAACGATTCCGTCATCTCTGAGGGAACCCACAACTTCCAAGTTAGGTCGTCGGCCAAGGGAATACCAACCGCATGTTTAGTGCGTTTGTAAATGTACCCTTCCGACACTTTGAGATCAGGTAACCGCTCCTGTTCCTTCCTGATGTGACTGATGATATCAAGGTAACCTTCGGATTTAAAGGACGGATCCTCTAGATCGATGTGGAGTACCTCCGAGGTACCGATCTGTGGTAGACACGAAAGGAAAGCTGACACTGTCAACTCATCGTCTTCGACATATTTTTGTTGTTAGAAAACAAATAAAAATGAATAAAACACTTGTTAATCCACAGTTTTATATATTTTAAAGAAAATATTTTATTATTGATGTAAAAGAGGCCGACGCGTTTCGTCTTGTTAGGACATCCTCAGGGCACTAATTTGAAAACATACAATTTAAGTTTTGTGGTGAAAAAATGTTACTATAATGAAGTTTAAAACATTGATACATAGTATGAAGAGAGAACATACATTTTAAAAAAAGTGAAACATGGAACATTTAAAACTTTGTAAAAAGGAAGAAAAATTAAATTAATTTAAGAGAGGGCTATTGTTTGTTAAATCAATTTGGTTATTTAAAATATTTGATGATTTATGTCTGTTGATTTCATAAATTTCGTATTTATCCAATACTCGTCCAGAGGGTAAATGATGTAAAAGAGTTGCATCTTCTAAAGTGCAGCAGTGTCCAGTATTTTTTATGTGTTGTGATAGTCCAGAAGAAGGGTCATGACGAAGTGAATCTTTTAGATGTTCGTTTACACGTTTAGATAAAGACCGTGAAGTTTTTCCAATGTAAATGGCATTACATTCGCTGCATTCTACTCTGTAAACCCCACTTTTTGTTGATGCATCGATTTTTGGTTTTAATTTATTATTACATAGAGCGTTTTTTATATTATTATTGTTAAAAAATGCAGGCTTAATGTTGAATTTAGAAAGTGGTGTCGATAGTTTTTCGGAGACACCGGGGATATACGGAATCTTGCGCCAATGATTTTCATCAATCTCCTTATTCATCGGGAAAATAGAGTTCCGCGCAATCCTTCTAGATTTTTTCTTGAAAAGGCCATGAATTATTGAGGCATCATAACCGTTTTTTGTTCCTATTTCCTTGATAGTATTTAATTCTTTTCTAAAATTCCAGTTGCTCAAAGGAACCTTAAAAAGGCGGTCGAACAAGTGATGGAATACTGACATTTTTGCACTCCAAGGGTGAGCAGAAGCGATGGGAATTATGGTGTCCGTGGAGGTTTCCTTTCTAAAGATGTCGAATACTAAGTTTTCGAATTGATTGAAAGATTTAGGTACAGAAAGTTAATAGAGTTTGGACCAAACTCAAGCGTAAATAACATGTTGGAATGTAATTTGTTTAAACAATTCTCAAGAAATGAAATAAGGTTTCTATGAGTTCCCGTCCAAATGCAAAAGACATCGTCGACATATTTAGCCCAGAAAAAAATGTTATTTAAATAAAGACTATTTGAAGCGAAAAGATTTTGTTCGAGGTGATCCATAAAAAACTCAGCAGCGAAGGGAGAAAAAGAGGATCCCATAGCTAGACCAGACCTTTGTTTGTAGTATTTTCCGTTAAAAGCAAAATAATTTTGATCTATAAAAATAGCAATGAGTTTATTTAGTTGATTACGTTTGGCTTCATCATTTACAACCTCCAATAATCTGTTCTGTAAAAGAAGCTTAAGTTGCTCAGTAGGTACCGACGGGAACAAATTCTTAACATCAAAAGATACCAACTTTGCGTTAGGGGGTAAATTAAGTTCTTTAACTCTCTCAATAAGTTCAAAAGAATTCTTGAGTGAGTATCTGGGGCTGAAGCACAGAACATCAGGCAATAATCTCGCAACATACTTGCATAGTTTTTGCGACGGTGCATTGAATGAAGAAGACACAGGTCGTATGGGGATATCTTTTTTGTGGAGCTTTGGTAATCCATACAACGTAGGGGCAGATGGGTTGCTGTTTCTGACTAAATGTTTATCTTTAGGAGGGATTGCTAAAGGTGAAGAATTTGTTGCATCATACACTATTTTGTTGTATTTTGTTGTTGGGTCAGCTGGAAGTTCCTCCAAAAACATTTCACTCAAACACTCGTCCATTTTTCGTATATACTCAATTTTATTCATTATGGTTATAGCATTGCCTTTGTCGGCCTTGCACAAAATTAAATCTTCCTCTCTTAATTTCTTCTGTATTGAACGGATCTTTTTGTGTACTTCAATATTAGTGGAAGTGGAGCTATAAGCCAACAATTTATTTTGCTCTTCTTCTTCTCTAATTAATCTCGCGCAGTCGACTCTGCATTCTAAGTTGTCATCAGGAATAGCGGCATCAGCGTAGACAGAGAGATTGGTGAAGAGATTAAATTTATTCGTAGATGGAGGTACGTATGCAAAGTTCAAGCCTAACGAGAGCAACTCAATTTCGGGTGGGGAGAAAATGGCATTGGATTTATTTACCACTCTCTCACTGCAAACAAACTTGTTGGAGTTGCTTTGTTGTTCGAAGACGCAATTATTGTTGTTTTTGTAATGACGGTTAAATTTGACACAAAGTTTTTCTAATTTTTGTCTCTGCCGTAGGTATCGTCTTCATACGCTCTAGATAGAGCATCTGGCACCAGTGACGATTACTATTTTATTATGTGCAAATGATTGGCGAACGTTTTCCCTACAAAAGAATCATAACCGATACTTCTCCTGAGCATAATAACAGCAACAAAAAACACGATTGAGGCAAAATGGAGGTGGGAAAAATGTCTATTCCTCAATTGCATTAATTACTCAGTGCGACCATTGCCAATCAAATCAAAGATTTGGCTACAGGATCTGATCTTGCTCTTTTAACGGCAGAAATAGATGCACTAAAAAACACAAATGCACAGTTGAACCAACAACAAACAACAATGGCCGAACGCTGCGACCTTCTTGAGTCTCAACTTGAAAGGATGTCGCGAAAACAAAACGAGAATTGTTTGGTGGTACACCTTCCTCTAGACCAGTCTTTCTCAAAGTAGGTCTTGAAGTGGTTTAGGGGGGCGATGGCTGATTTGTAATTTTATCTACTTAATATTTTAAAATTATCTTTAATTAAAACCTACATACAACAAAACATACCTTGTACGATTATTATATAACAACTAAATATTATATTGTTGCGGTCAACAAATCACAATAATAAAAGTAGAAGCGAATATTTAAAACTGTAAAAAGGTTTCCCGGGTTTTCAAATATTTACATTTGTAAAAAAAAGCATTTTGTAGGGTTGCAAACAATATCAAAATTGAGCCGCACTCAGCTCACAGCTCAACTGATATTCTGAGCTAGCCAAATGTCAGCTAGCTCACAATAGCTGAGATAAAGCTGAACTGTCGGTTGAGCTGAGCTGTAGTTGTTGAATTGAAAAAAAATCTTTATGATCCTTATGAACAGTTTGGTAGTCAAGTGCTAATCCATGAATAAATTTCGGGATCGCAACTCTTAAAAACAGGTACATAGTTGGGTTTTTCTACTCTTGTTGGTTTTGACTTGGGAAGGACACATGACCAAAGAAAACAAAACAAAACTTAATCAGGTACCTTATTTTAAGAATCGCGTCGTCTTATTCTTATATAAAAGCACGTAATATTTCTTTTATTTTCGTATGTGGTTTCACTTGCAATCTTTAAACAAGTATTTAATATCAAGGCTTTAGCTAAATTTTTGTGAAAATTAAACCATGTCGGAAGCAAAAAGGAAGAACCGCCAATACAGTGCAGAAAACATTAGATACGGATTTATTGAAAATCCATGGACGAGTCAACTTTGAATGAAGCATTGTTGTTGTCTTGTTGTCAAGAACTATTATTTGCGACAGGGTGTCAGAAGGGCTTCATAACGCACTTAAAGAACAAGATACCAGATGTATTCGCTGTACATTGCGTCATTCATCGACAAAACTTGGTTGACAGAAATTAAAGCAAAAGAATCTCCCAATCACTGCAAGATGTAATCAAAGCAGTCAATAAAATCCGAAACAGCTCCTTAAATTACAGATTATTTAATCAGCTTTGTGTTGCGAATGATGAAGATTTCAACCAATTGCTGTTTCACACAGAAGTTCGTTGTCTATCAAGAGGCAATTATCTGGCTCGATTTTACAATTTATTTGACTCAGTGAACGTTATTGCGCGACAACCTCATCACATCAAATAATGATATTGGCAGACGTTAGTTCCAAAATTTTCCAAATTTACCATTATCCTGCAGCAATGATGATTTGTTTGCCTACTGTTAACATTTAGAAAACCTCCACAGTGATTTTATGGAACGATTCAACGACATTTTAAAATTGGAAATACCAGACTGGTTGTTGGATCCTTTTTCGAGTTAAATAACAGCAATATCATCCCAGCTGGAAGAAGAACTCATAGAACTGACAAGGAACGAGGAAATAAATCGTGGATTTAGTGCTGCGACAACGCTGCTTACTAAAAAGAAAAACCGTTTGCATGTTACCGAACTAAATTTTTGTAGCTGCAAGGAAACTAAAAGGAAAAGGGATTAGCATCTACCGCGAACAATCTTTGATGTACCGCAAGAAAAGACAGACTTTATCCGAAATCAAAAATAAGCTTTCAGAAATTATTCCTTATGCCAAAGTTAATCTGAGAGGAGACAAAATACAGATTAATAATAATCTCTTTCTTTACAAATTATCACGAGTACTAGTTACTTGTCACATCTGCTTAGGACTGGTCGGTTGTAAACAACTTATTCGGTGACAGTAGTATGTTCGTTTAATGGATTTGATTGACTATTGTCAACAATATTCAATTTTTGTCGTTCTTAAATTCCGGAATTTCAGCAATGTGTAACATTCTTGACGTTCTTTTAGGCTCAATAAAGTTACATTCCGAAACAATATCCAACTCATCTCCTCGAACTTGATTATTTAGCTTGCGAGAGATTTTAATTTGGTTTGGTATATTTGTATACATTATAATTTCAAATAAAATTAAATTAAAGCGGAATATATACCGGTTCGATCAGAAAAAGGTAAAATGTTTGTGGAAGGCAGTTAGGTTTTGTGCCTTAAAAGTCAAATGGTAAAATGTGACTTGTTTCTATTTTAAAGTGAATTCTCATTGCATTGTTTGGTTTTTTTTTTTAAAGAAAAGTGTGTTTACTGAATTTATTTGCCTTTTATAAAATTTAACACTTAATTTCAACATTTGTCGCTCTTAAATGAAATTGTTACAGTCCTAACAATCTCTAACATGACACTTCAACACTTATTTTTGCCATAACAACAATTTGGAGAAAGGGAACGCACCACAGCTCTTCAGAGTTTCTTGCAGCGAGGGAGTTAAAATAGGTCCGGTTGCAAATATTAATTCGCCATCGAGCACTCAACCATCGACAGCGCCATCTGTATGTGCCCTATGTGCCCTATTAGCAGAAAACAACAATAGGAAAAACTTGTCGTCTGCCAAAAAAATATTAATTATTTGAATTTATCAATTTTAGCTTATAATATATCAGGCCTCAAAAACAAATTATTGCAACCTGATTTTCTTAAATATGTCCTGGAATATGAATTTTAATTGAAACTATTTTAGAGGAAAAAATTTGATAATGATTACATCAAATACTTTAAAGATTACAAACTAACTTTTGTTTCAGCAATACGTACACATGTACATGGGAGAGCGAGTGGGGGTTTTTATGTGGCATAAAATCGGAAATTTCTCATTTTGCAGATTTTAGAAATATTGAAGATATAACCGTTATTCATATTTTAAACAATAATTTGAGTTTTGATATTATTCCCGTTTATCTTAACTGCAAAAATTGGCAAATCGATTTCGATAATTTGTATGATTTTATGTATGCATTCGATACAGTTAATAGACAGGCGTTTTTTTATAAACTGTCTACCATCGGAGTATCCCGAAAATTCCTGATGATTTATCTTAAATTTCTTGCATAATCAAGTGCTGCAGTATGGGATGGTTCGCAGTTGCAGTGCAATTGGATGCATTCGGAGCCTTCTGTTGTTCGCTTTGTTTACTGATGATGTGACTTCTATTCTTCCTTGTGGTGTACTCTTTGCTGGAGCTCTCATCAAAGTCTTGCTTTACGCTGATGACTTAGTTTTGCTTGCTGACAATCCATTTTCGCTGCAACTACAAATAAATAAACTTATGGCGTACAATCCATTTTCGGTGCAACTACAAATCAATAAACTTATGGCGTACTGTAATACATGGAATCTTCACCTAAACGTACAAAAAATGAAGGCAATGGTTTTTGAGAGCCGAAAAAGTAGAAGGCTTCCAGAAGAAGCTTGGCGACTTGGAAACGAGCAAATCAATAAAGTGCTTGAATTCAAGTATTTGGGGGTACTTTTAACTTACAACATAAATCTTAGAAAACATGCTGAGGAAAAAAGCAGTGAGGCTAAGTTGGCACTTAACATGATGTGGCCAAAATTTTTCTCTAATCAAAATATAAATAAAATCCAAATTTAAAGTGTTCAATGCAACAGTCAATACCTGTATGTGCTATGGCACACAGGTATTTGGAGTCATTCCATTTGAAGAATTTGAGACAGTTCAAACAGACTTTTTTCAAACGCATTTTTAGATTGCCAAATTCCACACCGACCTATGCCATACATGAAGAGATTGACAGTTTGACAGCTGTAATAGTTGGTCGCATTAAAAGTTAGCTGCTGAATTTTGGAAATTTAAATTAAATAATAGTGCTCATAAAGTTATATTTAATCTCAGAGGCAGTAGATTCTGAGTTAAAATTCAAAAGTAAGCCCTTTATAAACTAAGATTTTAATTCATCAAATCTGCTAGCCAAAGGACACTTGGCAAAGCATTTGTTCATAGCCTTATGCATAAACGCAATATTGGTGAAATATCCCCCAAATTCTATGATAACAAAAGACTGCAACGCACTGAGATGGCTGTTAGTAATATGTCCATTGATGATTTAAGCCGACTACTAGATGCAAAATTACAAAACTTGGCTACAAAATTAGGATTGGCTGGCGGACAAAATGGCGATTTTTAGTGAGAGGCAATCGGCGCTTGAACAAAAATATGCCGAGGTAGAAGAAAGATGTGTTAACCTCGAGATACAAATCGAACGCATGATTCAGAAGTCTAACGAAAAGAACATCGTACTACATTTGCCTAACCATGAGACTCTGGACCCTCTAAAACAGGCAAAAGAAGTTTGCGAAAACCTTTCTGAAGGAACAGAAAATACGGTTGAATCAATTCGTATGACTCATAGCAGAAACGATAATATGAATCACTGTATCGCCGCGTTAAAGCACAGTTCGGATGTTATTAACATTTTGAAAGCCTCTGCTTAACTAAGAGGCACCGGAATTAGTGTACATAGAGACTACCCGAGTTCTGTACGAATCAAACGAGCGAAGTTAATTCAACTCAAAAAATCACTAGCCATATAGTGTCCAGGAACGAAAGCACTTTTGAGAGACGATAGATTGCTTATTGAGGGAACAATTTTTACATGGAACACTGAACATGGACTTAAATACGGAAAAGAGTGTGGAATTAATATTTTGAAAACAATATTTCCTCATTTTAGATCTGATATCTTCGAAAGGGCACAACTCTGACACAAGTCACCAGGTACGTCAAAACATCCCCCTACAGACTGCGGCGCCATCTACATATTCAAAGCAACGTCAACAATCTTTGAATTCTCCAGGGATGGTACAATCTCAAATAGCGGAAAATTAAAACATAGCCGTCTGTCAGTCGCATTGTCCCAATATACAATTATTAAATATTTTAAGCTACAACATAAATGGATTAAAAAGTAAATTACTATTTTCCAATTTTTTCAACTTCGTAAGGATATATGATATATTTTTTTTATTTGAAACCTTTTTATTCAAAGAAAATTATGAATTATTTAGTGGTCACTTTAAGGACTACGAGTTAAAATGGATTGAGGCAGTTAAAATAAATAAGTATGGACGTGCAAGTGGGGGTTGTTCAAAAATAACACTGGAGGTTATAATGTTCTCAATGTAAACGTTTACAACAACTCCAAATATTGTATAGTCCCTGCATACATAAACTGCAATCATTGGGAAGATGATTTCGACTCTCTTAGTGACGTCATTTGTAGTGCGCAAACGAAAAACCTGATTTTGATTGGCGACCTTAACGCAAGGATAGGTGCTGAACAAGGTACTTATAAAGATAATGGACAGCAACTAGAAATTATGGAAGAACGAGCATCTAAAGACTCTAAAACGGACAGAAAGGGAAGAATTCTTTTGGATTTCGCGGAAACGTCTAATCTTATAATACTGAACGGAAGACCCAAAAGTGATCCCAAAGAAGAGTACACGTTCATAAGAGTAAATGCATGCTCTGTAACTGATTACTGCCTAGTTTCGGAAGACTGGCTCTATGAAATTGCAGACTTCACAGTTCACACGAAGACATTTTCGGATCATAAGCCAGTTTCAGGCAAGATGAAAATGAGTGATTTAAATCAAGAATTAGAGGACACTGAGCTTAGCTATCCCAGACTAAGATGGAGAAATAATTACAAGGAGGCATACCAATCAGCGCTAAATTTGGAATTGGAAAACATGAAACATTGGGATGAAACATTCACGATCGAAAGTATGCAAGATGTTATACGAAAAGTAGCACCCAGAATAACAACAAAAAAATCGTCAATACTGGAAAAACAGGAATGGTTTGAAGGTGAGTGTTTCAAAGTGTTTCAAAGAAAAAAAGCATTTTCCTTTCTAAAGCAATTCAGAAAATACAATTCTGCTTTCTTTAGACAAGAGTACGCGAGAGCAAATACAAGTCTTAAGGCAATATGTGCAGCTAAGAAAAAGCAGTATTATGAAGAAAAAGTCCAAGTGATAATAGGAACCAGGAACATTAAAGAATTTTGGAGAGCAGTTCGACACATTAATGGAACGAAGCTGAGAATTGGGATAAACATTCATATGAATGACCTTAATAGGGTTTTCACACTGGACCAAAAACTCAAAAAGTTTACGAAACCTAATGGGAGTATTCACACTGAACAAAAACTGGGTTTCGTTTGACGTTTCATGAATATGTGAGTGTTTGAAGGTACTTTGTCCAAGAAATCCCTTGATATTTAGTGAAAATCCCACTCAAATAAGAAATACACCTCGCTTTTTCTCTCTTTTGTCGGTAAAAATCCCACACTCTGAGAACACTACACTGTTTTATCGACTAGTTGATGGTGCCAAAAGATCAGTTTGTTTTCACACACTTGCGATTTCAAGTAGGTTTTGAGGAGTTTTATCAAAAACTACTAGTTTATGAAAGAGAAAAATTTATGGGAAATCTTGTGGTTTTGTTGTAGGTTTTGGAGTTTTTGACAAAAACCGAGTTTTTGATCCAGTGTGAAAAGCCTATAAACAGCACTTCAACTCTCTTCTGAATTTGGAAAGGACTGCACTACCATTTCATTACTGTGAAAATTATGTTGAAGATCAAAACATAGATCAGCCCTTCACATCAACAGAACTCAAAATAGACCTTAACGAATTGCAAGAAGCCAAGGCACCTGGAGAAGATCTCATTCCTCACGAATGCTATAAGTACTGCACCGTGGAGTTCGCCAGTTATCTTCTACAAATTTTTAATGATCTATACGAGAATGAAGAAATCCCACCAAGTTTTGACTCAGATGTGATTCTTCCAATTTTTAAAAAAGGAGACCGAAACTTGGTTGAAAATTATAGAGGAATAGCACTACTGAACACTATTAGAAAGATTTTTGGAGGTATCTTGTTCAAACGTCTAACGAATTGGGTTGATAAAAATGACCTACTTAGTGAATGCCAAGCAGGTTTTCGGCAAGGATACTCCACTGTTGACCAAATCTTTACACTGAGTACTCTCGTGTATATCAACCCCTCACAGGGTAGAAACATTTATGCCTATTTTTTAGATTTCAAGGCCGCATTCGATAGTGTGGATCGTGATTTAATGTTTTTTAAACTAGGTGTCTTAGGAATACCCACCAAATGGTTAAAAACTCTAAAAAAAATTGTACAAAAATTGTGCTGCAAAAGTTTGGGATGGTAACTCAATGTCAGAAATGTTTACTACTGCGACGGGACTCCGACAAGGATGCACATTGAGTACTCTTTTGTTCGCTTTATTTATAAACGATATAGCCTCATACTTAAATGGAGGGATTCAAGTATGACGTCACAATCAAAGTTTTAATGTACGCAAATGACATCGTCCTGTTAGCTGATACCCCTATAAAACTCCAGATGATGATCACCAAACTTGAAGAATACTGTAGACTATGGAATCTCACAGTAAACCGCAGAAAATCGCAAATAATGATTTTTGGTAGAGGAAAGAGACAGCGTCAGGGGCAATATGTTTGGAGATATGAAGGAGAACCAGTGGAAATAGTGGAAAACTACAAATACCTTGGCTTCAAATTGACCCAAAAAAAAAAAAAAAACTACATTTAGAGCAAAAACTTAAGGTCGCTAAAACAGCAATAAGCTCAACCTGGAAAACATGTATGCAAAATCAAAACATTAGTCTACCAGCAAAATACCAGATCTTTGAAGCAACGGCGCGTTCAATTCTTCTTTATGCAACACAGGTATGGGGATACCATCAAAATGATAGCGTAGAGCAATTGTTACGTTATTTTCTAAAGCGAATACTCCATCTTCCCATGACAACGCCAACATATATGCTACAGCTAGAGACAGGACTACCACCTATATTTATTACGACACTAAAACTTCACTTTGACTACGTCCTTAAAGTCTTTAACATGAACGCGTCACGGCTCCCCAAAATAGTAGCTACACTTGCTCTTGATAAAAAAGTATCATGTTTCGAACAATGGAAGGAACTGGCTGAAAGAACCCAATGTCCCCTAAATTTTGAAACCACGAACATTCATGTTATGAAAGAGGAACTTTTCAATATAATTAAAGTACTGGATGAAAGGATACATGAATCGTTCATAGATGAAGCACGGTCCTCGATTTATAGAATATATTACTCTAAACTGGAATATAACTTAAACAGGATCAGTTATTTAGATATAAACGCAGGAGTTAACTAAATATCAACCATATTTAAAACGCGAGGTGAACTGTTGCCACTAAATTTCATACCACATCGTCTAGATCTACCTATCCAATGCAGTCTATGTAAAATGAACACTAGAGAAGATGTAATGCATTTTCTAGGAGTTTGTCCAATCTTACGCGAACTAAGAAAATTATATCTTGGGAACGCTAGTTATTCATCGCATGAAATTCTACTTTGGCTAAATGGAAGCAATTGGACGGCTCTGTATAGATATTTAATCGCTGCACTACGCTACAGAAAACAAATTTTAATGGAAGAGTTCTAATTAACTAAATTTAAAATTAATTTTCATTTGTTTGTTATTTTTTTTTAAGTTCTTAAGCATAAAATGCACATGTATCCATTTATTAAATGATGTTAACAAAATAATTGTCAATCTGACCGACGGCTTTTGCCATGTCATAAAAGATTTGTAAACGAAAAATGTATATATTATTGATAGTTGCAATAAGATCAATCATTCATTCATTCATTCATACATGAAGAGTCTGGGCTCCCACCAATCTACATAAGAAAGCTCAAAATGAATTATGACTACTGCACAAGAGTGATGAAAAGAAGTGATGAAAATCTCCATAAATTGATAATGGCAAGATTAGCTCGAACAAATGAATCCCCTTTCAGAGAATGGAACCAGCTGGCCTTATCCCAAGATCTCTCGCTGTCTTTCACAGAAAGCAATGTATTTGAATGGCCTGTTATGTTTGCAACCATTGTCTCAAAAATCGATGAAAAGATATTCGAAGAAAACTTAACTAGGGCATCTTCGTCCACTTCCAGAACTATCTACAGAAATCTTAACCATGACATACCACCAAAGATAGCTATTTCAATGTGAAAAACTCTTGGTATAAAATAAGCATAGTCTTCAAAGCGAGAGTTGAAATGCTTAACTTATGCCCAATTTAGCAAGAGATACGACGTCGCGACGTTTGTATTTTCAAGGAAGTTTGTTGTCCGTTAATAGTGTTTACGAAATATTAAATGGTGCGCGGG